>DWDU01000142.1:0-23151 GCA_018245575.1 Jemadia suekentonmiller | reverse complement strand
TGGAATAGGTGGTGAGCCTATTGCCATGCATCGGGCACATATCCAGACTCCGAGTCACTACTAGAAAATCTAAATTACAAAATCTAAATTAGAACATTTTTGTAGTGCCCGACCCGGGAATCGAACCCAAATATTGAGCTAAATATATATATTTACGGTCATTATCTGCACAGTAACATGCCTTGCTATACCGAGATGTCCTGCGATGTCTTGCCTCTTCACATATTTTGACGACGTAGGAAAATTATATGTGTATTATAGCTGCGTGTGTGGTCAATCCAGTGTTACTATAGAAAATATATTATAATATGAGTAATAAAATGTAACATCACATCTGTAATCGCCGGAGAGGTAGACAGGAAAGTGTAGCACAGTCTCGCGTTTCCACGCTTAACGGGGACGTAATACATGAATAAGAAATATTGGTATTTTATACCTAATGAATTTTTGGTAGCGAAAATACGGCGGCGATTTGGAAGATTAGCCTTTATATACAGCCTTACATAAAGCTATACAAATGCTTAGTGTAATAGACTGCTGGAAGTACATTAGCACACAAAATTGGTTTTTTATTGTTAACGAGTTCACTTACATAACTAGATTATTATGGACAAGACTCGTGATAACAAATGCTAGGTCTTTATCGAAAATGTAGAGTAGATCGTTAAAACTATAAATCATGAGCGTATTGCAGTCCACTACTGGACATAAGGCTCCAAGTGATTATGCCGATAATCCCCATTCTGGACATGCGGGTTGGGAAATAAAATTTACATCAAATAAAGACAAAAATATAAGGACAATGTTAATTAGGTCCTTAGAATTATATGGTTTACGTCATATGAAGTATTACATTAACTATTTTATGACGTTCCTGACTTGGTTGATGGAAAAGAGTTATTGTTGGTGCTACTACCAGTCAAGAGGCATTCTTCATTGTATAAATGTATTCTTTAAAATATCTTATAAAACGCTTCTGTATTCGTAATTTTCAGTTATTATATTTCTTTCCTTTGACACATCGCTCATCCAATGCAACAATGAGGAAATTTAAAAAAAGTCGAAATTGAGATTTGATTGCCATTAGCACCCGTCTCGCGTGTATTCATGAACTGTTTTTGTGTTTACATCACATTTTATTTGAAATTATTGTTGGCATTGACGTAATTTACACAAATAGTTTGACGATATGAAACACTAGACGATATATTTCTTACAGGTGTGATGTTACGTTACCTTTACGTTTTTCAGTTTTCGCGAAGGATTTTGTGTTCATAACATTAAAATAATTTGAATTGAAAAAAAGTAATAAGAATTATGTCGCATACATAACGCATTTTTTAATCCATTACATTTTTATACTTTTGATTATTAATTCCAAAAGCATAGTATGCGTCATACATTTGCAACTGTTGATAATTTCACATCGTAAATATGCAATGCGAGGGGAAAATGCATAAATATTCAGTTTATATTTCAATGGTCGCCAGCGAATACATAATGCGCGGACGAGGGGTTGAGGGGTGGCGACAAGAACTGCCCGTATTTAATACTAACGCGTGAAAACTGTTCAGACTACAGCTTTGCGGACTACACAGCAATAGAGTGTTTTCCGTTGAGAATTCCACTGGGATTCGTTTAGTGCTGTCAACAGACATATTATTTCCTGTTTCCTGGGAAAAATAGGAAACAATCTTCGAGCAGATATTAAAAGTAGGAACTGGAAGTCTCTCAGCTACAAAGAGTAGCTTTACATTTTATTAAAATCCGTACAACCAATGACAAGTGAATTGAACTTGAATTGTGAAAACCTTACAAATATGTTTCTACATATTAACTAATAGTGAAAAATGAAAAATAGTTTTGTACAAAAACTAAAGCAATTACTGTAGCGACTACATATATTTTTCAATTTTGCGAGCTTAGCCCATGTCAACGACAATCGAGAGGATGATGATTTTCATTGATGTAATATTTATCGTACAAATAAGTCATCATTACGTCCAGCGCAGTAATAAAACAATCAAAATTCTGTGAGTGATCGAGCCCCTGAAAGTAATATAATGTATTGCGGCCGAAACTTTCACATTGGAACTTATTCAATATTAGCGCGGCGTGCTGCGACCCGCCAATACTTACGCGCTAACGCTTCGATGTACATAATGTATGTTATTTATTAGCTATATCCGTGCATGTAAGAAGTGAAGAATGTAGAAAAAACAGGTAATCTGTAAGGATCTGTAAGGACCTCGCGTAATTATATTGTAACGTTAATAATACCAATAATATGTGCCAGATGCATGGCAATAGGCTCACCACCTATTCCATAGTGGGACATAAACGTAACTGGTGAGACGTGGGAATGTTCTACATTCCTCTGCCTAACTCTTCGGGGATTACAGGCGCGATGTTACGTTAACAAATTAAACCATAAACCTATACATGGTATTGGAGAAATCAGAGCTCTTACAATCTGAAAATTTTCATAAAGTAGCCGGTTAGGTAGAGTAGTGGAATATATTTATTGCTTCATTAGGATATTTTACTTGAGATAAATAAATAAAAAATGTTAGGAATGGCCTTTTCACCAATGTCAATAGACAGCAAATCAAATAAGAGATGTGACACTGGCAATCAAGATTTCGACCTTCCCACCTCCCTTTATATGTAAGTATGTAGCCATTGACAATCGGGCATTAAAAAGTTGTTTGTCGACACACGATACGTTACAAGGCCGTATTTATGTAAGCAAATTATATATATTTATATAGAATCATTTCACAACACTCATAAAAAAATGTTCGCAATAGATTTAACATCCGTTTAAAACTGGAACGACGCAGAGCTCGCCGTAGTGGCCTTCGTAGTACGGTAGCGAGAGATGAGGAATTGGGTTAAACTCGACTCGCAGCAGGCGCGTCCGGCGGCTGGACAAGACGCTTTAGATTTAGCTGTCCGAGGATACCTGTGACATGCAGAAAACTAGAGTTGCAATACTATTGTTTCTAATTAAAAAAGACACGGAACATCGCGCCTGTGATTCCCAATGAGGTAGGTAGAGGAATGTAGTACACGCCCACGTTTCACCATTTACGTTTACATCCCACTACTGAATAGATGGTGAGTATATTGCCGTACACCGGGCGCATATCCAGACTCAGAGCCTCTTAAAGAAAATCTAAATGTCAAAAATGTAGTAGTGTCCAACTCGGGATTTCAACTCGGGACATCTCATTCAGCAGTCACGTTTGCAATCGAGACGACCAATGCGGCAGTCAATTAAATCAAAGTGAGACAAATAAAAAAATTATACTTATCTTGAAAAAAAATGGTTTTGTGTTAGCAAGTTTGTAAGTATAAAGTGTTTATTGTTTTTTTTTTGCCGACCCTTTATCGTTCCACTGTTGGATAACGAGCCTCCTCTCAGTATGAGAGGGTTAAAGTATTAAAAAACGCCTTACATTAACCATTTTTCTTTATGAAATCTAACGTGTGCAGGTTTCATTATTAATTATACTAAAATGTACTGTGACTACGAGAATTCATAAAAATTAGTAGACATATCTACGCAACTGAATAATGTGTGTAGCGGCCAGTCTTACGATATATTTTGCTATCTCGCCTCCCATCGCCCGCAGTCCACGAGACTGTCACGAACCAATTCGACAGATTGTAATTACTACCAAGTAACTTCTCACAAACTGCTACAACAGTTTTCATATGTAAATGCAATTTTGTATCAAAATATTTTTAAATTTTTCCATAATGGTTAGTTACATAAAGAAAATTAATTTTGTGCAGGAATATCACATGGTATGTAAGACGAAAAACTTTCACAGTTGCGGCTTCAGGCGAAGTACGATCTTTTTTTGGACGGATGTAACGTACAGGCTCTGTTATACTTTATTTATTTATTACCTATTTACGTATTTCTACTTAGGTTTCTACATTTATATGAAACGTTTCGTAATTTAAAACAATTTTTTGTAATTAACTTGATATTCTATTTAAGAACTAACAATAGATAAAACATAACAACGCCAGAACGATCTATGTTACCCTCAAGTTGCGCCTAAATAAGTTTTACTTGACATAAACTTAACATAAATAAATCAATAAAAAACCTATTGGATCAATTATGCCGCAATATTGCGTCCGTGCTAATTCAATATATATGTATAAAGTTGTCTAGAGCTATGTAGAGTCAATCAGCCACGCATTTCAGTATCCAGACCTCAAACCACAAGTGCTTATTGCATGCCTCGTAGCTCGATGTAATTAGATCGCCGCCACAGCCATAACGCTTCCCGCAAGCATCTGGTGAAAAAATCAATATTTTTTTCCTATAATCAATTCTCCTAGATAATATCACTTTTGACTGAATTATAATATAAGATTTAATTTCGCCATTGAAATGTTGATTACAAATAACGTATTATCATTATTATTGGCCCACTGATGAACAAGGGTCTTCCTCCAGGATCAGAAATCGTAACAAACTATAGTTAGAATTGTATTTCACTCAAATTATTTATTTTTATTGTATCATTAGGCCAGTTCCATTAAGGAGTAGACAGGAAACACAGCGCTAAATATCTGAATCCTTATAAATCTCATGTGTTCCTTCGTTTTTATTTTCCTTTCACTTTAGAATCATAAGTTGGTCTTTGCCAGTCCACTCAACATTCTGGGTAACAAAGTCGCTATAACATCAGAGGAAAAGCTAGATTTCATAAAATAAGCTACACATGTTTGTTGCTATTTAATTTGTTGCCTAATTAACGAGAAAGTTTTATTTACCTTAAAAAATTACTTTTGTTTTATAACTTATGTAACTTTTTGTTACATCGTAATTTTAAACTTTTTATTTAAGCATTTTCGCGCGACCTTCCGGGGCATTGATTTTAATGCTATTTTCTCCGACAAAGATTTAAAGTTTGCAATGGATTTGTTATTACTATTAAGTAATAACAAATTAAGCATAAATCAATTCATAATTTGTGCGTGTTACAATTGTACCAAATTAATAAAAGTACCGTAACTAAACACTCGTTCTCACAAAAATTTGTTCGTGAGTTATTAAATGTAGCTATCCGAGCGTAAAGATGAAATCGATAATTTGGCTCTACAGCCCGTGCCAGTGTGCGATAACCTATTTTTTTATATATTAATTGAATGCCTGGTTCGCCGCGTTAGTTGCAAGCGCGTCTGCCGATCGAAAGATTCTGGGTTCAAATCACGGGTCAAGCACTATTGTATTTTTTCCCTTACATTTTCTAGTAGTGGCTCGGAATCTGGATATGTGCCCGATGTATGGCAATAGACTCACCACCTATTCATAGTGGGACGTAATCGTCACTCGTGAGACATTGGAATGTATTACTCTCCTCTATCTAGCTCTATGAGATACAGGCGTAATGTCTAAACAACGTTACTTAGATTAAATTATTATGGTACTTAAATTAATTTTTTAAGGTACATTTTGGAAGGACTAACTGCGTTAAGTTATTGCAGGGATAGACGAGGTCTGAATACTCTCCATACTTTTTGCGGGCAAATGGAGTTTCCTTGTGAACAGCACGCACAAATGCGAGCGTGAAGTGAAAAGCCGTGTCGGGCCAAGGCGCCACCGGACCGATCCGCCGCGCCACGGATAGTGACAAAGCATTTTCACCTGTATAATTCAATACGACGTTTCCTTAACGGAATCACTGCGCAATCAGAATCATATACGTATAATAAATTGTTCTTATACATAACATAATGTAACATGTGTATTTCCCCAAAGGGGTAGGCAGAACAGAGTAGTAGTCTCTTCAACTTTTCGCCAGTTTTGTGATACGCCCCATATAACACGGAGCGAGCGTATTGCCACACATCGCTCACAAATCCAGGCTCCGTGCTTCTATTAGGAATTTTGACTTAGAAAAATCCATTAATAGTTTGCAGTCGCGTTTGCAAGCATCAACCCAAAGAATTAGCTCAGTAATTTTTATCCTATATAAATATATACTCCAACGTTTTAAACGAGAGTGAAAGAAAAAGTGAAAATGTGATGATGTCTACCATAGTACACATACGAGGTCACGAGACCGTTCATATGAGACCATGAGACCGTTCATATGAGACCATGAGAGCGTCCAGACAAAAGACGTTTCGCAATAAACTTCAACATCACCAACCTGTCGCATTACAGTACTAGATACAGCCTCCCCTAAGTCCTAGCGCGACTTAGGTATTATAGTTATAAATTATTTGCAGTTATAAAATTAATTGAACTCCACGCATTAAAGTACATAATCGACTTAGTGATATCAAATTAATTATTATTAATGATCCATTTGATATGAGAAGTATGACTTCGGAATTACATCTGTCCCTTACGTTGTAGAATGACTAGTCAAAAACAGTCCCCCCCCCCCTCCCCTCCAATCACCGGCCCGTGAGGCCGCCGACGTACGAAGCGGGTTAAATTAACTGCCTTAATTGAATTTAGGTTCCTTGTTAGCCAATGTGTCCCCGGGAGATTTGCGACGCCGCACAACCCGGCCCGGCCGCGATCAGAGCATCTCGATTGCTTATTAAATGTTCACATCTACTACAAAGTGAAACCTTTTTTTCACAATGCACCATACTTTACTGTTGACTGTACGATAATATCGCTTTGGATGAAACACGCATCGTGTCATTGGTATGTGCAATTAGCATACCTACTTAAGTGTCTTTTAATGCGGGTAGTCGGATAAAATATCTCAATGATCGGCATTTGGTCGAATGATTATAAACTCGACTGATTGAGAGATCCTGAGTTCGAATCCCGTGACGGATTTTTGAAACTTAAAATGATTAGTTACAGTTGGGACCAGTGTATGGCAATAGGTTCACCCGCTATTCCATAGTCGTATGTAAACTTAACTGGTGATACATAGAAATGTACTACTCCTTTGCGTACCTCTTCGGGGATTAGAGCCTTGATGATGATTTTTAATTGTCGATATCATAAATATACGACTCTGTAGTAATGTTTAGTAATGAAAATGTTTATTAAGCTTTGCTTGGCATCATTAAACATTCATTATTTCGTTTAGTCAATTTCGTTGTTTGCAAAATGAAAAAAAAAAAACAAGATTACGTACTAACTTCTTGCAGCGCAGTATAAAAGCTGCTTAACGTCAAAGCTTCGCTAGTGAATTCTTGCCAGGGAACGTTTTATTAAGAAGTTCCCAGAGCATCACACACAACATATGTTGGACGTCTTTAAAAAATGTGAGATGTTTTCGTCCAAACCCAGTACGAAGAAACTGTCTTGTTATAAAAACAATTAGGAAACAGGCATTGTAATTTTTTTCTTTCAATCACTTCCAATTCTTCAACTCGATTATTCGAACTCAATTATTTACTTGTCAGATAGCAAATAATTTCTATTAGCCTTCAATTGTTTTATAAGTTTTAGGCACATTTGATCGTTTTAATTAGGAACATCAACTCTAACTGCTCGCGGCCACTTTTCACCCGACGTACTGGATGTAGTTAAAATGGACTTTATTGGGTGAACGGCAACTGTTTTGCAGTAAAAAGGTTTTACTGCCTTTGTACACGTTCCGTTATAGGGCATCGTTTAATTTCGATTTCCCATTATCATTATATGGTCTGTGTGGATCCGTCCTTTAATTAAATGCTATGAGATATTGCTTTAAAACTATTTTGAACACAATTTGAAATTGCAATACTTACTATAAAAATCAGTATTACTTAATGGTACACGGTTGTACACGTTTGTACACGTTTGATGAATTTCAAAATTTATAGTCTTACTGTAAGCTCTTAAATGTACAAAAGAGTAGACTAAGGTGTGGGTAAAATAATATACAAGCGATAGAGAAATATCTCATTAGATTTGATAGCACAACAAAGGCGACATCGGGTACAATCCAAAATTCAATAACAACGCTGGAGCGGGCGCCTCCGTCGAATAACAATAATTTGGCAGCCAGCATCCGCCAAATTCCGGACGTGTTCGTTCCATTTTTAAATTTGACAGGTCTCCGCCGCCATGTTGGGTCCAATAACTCAACGCGTAATGTAGCGCGAATGCGACACGATTGTTGTCATTTTCGCAAATTATGTGAGCACTACACGCCTGCCAATGTTTATTTGTTCTCGTTGAATCATTAAATGATACGGTTTTGCTGTGGTAAAATAACTGTTATAAACTATATATTTTGATACTGATCATATTTTTGTTGCATCGTAGTCTAAATGTTACGTCAATGTATACTTAATACATAAAAAAACAGTCTGTTTAAATTCCGAACGATTCTCATTCTCCTTTTTTCATTGGAAATTTTTTCGACAATCACATGTTTTAGAATCCGCAAATTAACTGTAGTAAAATCAAATTGCATGTATGTATCTCTTAAAGCACACAAAGACAAAGTTTCCTAATGAAAAAATGTGTTTTATTGCGCAGAAATACCACGAATACAACGTGGAGGTGGCGCGCAAGGACGGATTGCTGCTGGTGAGGGAACTCGCGGCAGAGGTGAAGAACCACATGGATTTCAAGATTAACGCTGTCATGGTAAGTTTCAACATCTCCGTTAGATGACAAATTCGTTATTTAAAAATTCTTCAGTGTTGCCACTACGCGTTATATTAATCTTTATTAACTGCTACTATATTGCAAAGGTCATACGCAGTACGGTAAGAAATAGCATAAAATAATGCTGCTCAAATACCTATAATTGGAAAATAATTTTGATCCTTTTAAATTTTCAAATAAATGCAACCATTACCAATTTTGTTCTCTATTTGTCGCTGTTAAAATACATAAACGAATAAAATCGCTTTTTAAAACTGTCGCTTTAAGAAATTAATTTAGAACTATGGATGTCAACTAGAAGACCGCAAATAATAAGATACTCTCAGTAATGCTATATTTACGAAAAATTAATCAAAAGAACATGAGATATTTTGAATTTAAGAAATACGCCCGGACATTCGAAACCCAGATTAACTAAAGCGTCTTATATTCAAATTGAATTCAAAAGCTTCAAATTGAAACATGCACGGTCAAAAAAGTTATATAAAAGGTCGTTTGAACGTAAAAGTGCTGTAAGCGATATCTTCAGTCGATGTCAATCTGTAGTAATGATCAAAATTTAATGAACCATTATTCTACTCAAAGCGTTCTTTTACCTCAAAGGAGTATAGAATTTGATTTAAAAAAATTGTACATACTCGTATTGTTTATCTGTTTTTTAAGTTAAGTTCGGAAGTTAAAAAACAGACAAGTAATGAACTTAGTACATTCTCTTACTTTAAACTATTTTCTCTAAGACTTAATAGCTGTGATAAATATACTCTGAAGTATTTCGTGTAAAGAAATAATAATTATTGGTAAAATTTAGCAAAATGTTTTTCGTAAATCTTAATAAACAAAACGTTTTATTTGTTGTTTTTTTTAGACAAATATTAAAGTTTCACTAATGATCACTACTGCGTATTTTTTACTACCAGCTCCAAATAATGTGAATGATTTATACGCCACCATCACCAATGTACTTAATCTACACATTCTCTATAAAACTACTAAGAAATAAGACGAGAATCGCATCTAGTTACTGTGGGAACTCTCATTTCAATGAAATTGAAATATACGAAGAATGTTCCATTCTAAATTTAAATTCGGAATCATTGGAATGTCAATTTGAAATATAAAGGTAACCGAAACGTAAAGGTTTGAATCTGCGGACTGACATTTTAACGACGTTTTATAAGGATGGCGCCTCCTTGAGTTACTTTAAAAAACAGTTCACATAATATGCTAAATAGTTTAATCATAACATAAATAATAATTCCCCATGTCAGTGACTTTATTGTAACATAACATCACGTCTCTATTTCCCCGAAGGGTTAGGCAACAGAGTACTTACACGTTCCACAAGTTCATCACAAGACACAAATTCAAACTTCGAGCTTACTACTAGAAATTTTACTACGACTGTTGCGACTGCAGCCAATCGATTGTCGGAAGGCTTCACGTGCGTTCAACTTTTCGCTAGTTCTCTATTCAATGTACAAATGTACTAGAAGTCGATAATTTCCAAACACATCCAGCAACAACAGCCCGCACCGGGCGCCCCGTCGCCCGCCACCGCTCAATACTACACCCTTATCGCGACTACTCTCCTTATATTGGAATTCTTCTAAATCTCGAACTAATCCCATCGCGGCTCTTATTCCAGTTAAACCAAATATGTAGCCGATAATAACGCTCAGGGAAATTCCAAACACGTTCAGATGTTATCCGCGGTATGCTATTTCGCTAAATAGTTACATTATTTCAGTAATATTGTATACTTTGTTATAAAATAAACGCTTAACCTTCTACGAATATTCCAACTGTTATTTTAAAAAGGTTCACAAAGTCGTCCTTTGAGTGGGATTTCAAGCAACTAATGATCAACTAAGACTCGCCTACGTACACATTAGTAGACGTAATTTTATTTGCGCTAAGTTCGTTAAGAATCTACTTAAGTGTTGTAAAACATTTAATATTCAGCGAGCGTCGTGTTGAACACAAAGATTTATGACGGAACGACAATGTTTGGAGTGTGAAAGGCAAGTTGGAGCATAAGCCACAGTGAACGTAATTATTCGATTTGCGCTACCTCCGCGAACGCCATTTGCGGTTTTTGTTCCAACTCTAGCATCTCCTTTCTATAAAAGTTCTTTTTTGTTTTCTCCTGCGCCCCACCCCCGTTAATGAAGGTCTACAGGATTCAATTAACCGAGGAGATTGGAATGTTTCGTGATTTGCACCCGGATACGCAATTCCATCAACGTCCTTTAATCCAATACGCAGCTAGTGTCTTGCAAATTACATCCTCCAGGAAACTTTCAATGAGCAGCTACGCGGATCGTTCCTTTTGTTATTTCTAATATAATGAAGAGAATTATTTACGTTTTCATAAGCAGAACCGTTTAGAACTTTTATGAAATCTTTACGCGACTATAAGAAAAATGTAAATAAGTCATGTAAATATTGTTCATCTAATTTTTTTTATGTATCTTTCCTTTTCGAAGTACGTCCCTTAAATTATTTGCAAAAGTCCTGGATGAGCGCCAGAACTTTAGAAACGATTCAAAGTGGAATATTTGTAACCTGGAGCACGACGAATACACTCATTCTCCTGTCACTCTCTTTGCATTTTAAATATACACTTTCAGTTTGATCCATTGTTGCCCAACTCCTATAACCGGAGTTCAAGGGACCCTACTCGAGTATATCATTTCATTTTATATACCTGGCTAGACAGCCAGACGCTGAGATTATTTATATAAGACGTCGACTTTAAAATTGCCTTCGTCTATATTTGAAATTAGATGGTCGGATAAGTTTTCAAAACTTGTTATTATGAAATAGCATACAATGTTCTTTGTAAATGTTGAATGACGATAAATATATCGAAGGCATGAAGGTGTGTTGAAACATCGAACTGTTTATATTTGTAGTAGACTAACAAATAGAATACGTAACACAAGTATTTAGATAGGTATGCTCTAAGTCTAGTTATTGGTACATAAATGTTTGTTTTCATCGTGTTTAAACAATGTAATACATAAGCAATGTACCGTGCAATTTCGTAAACGAATAAATATTTCAAAAATTATTATCTTTAAATGACAAAAGAAAACACAATACAACTAAAAAAAACAAATACAGTGATCATTTGATCTAAATAGATGATGAATACTTACTGTAAAACACGTTACTGTAGAATGCGTGTTCCTTACTCTACAATATGTAAGTATGATATAAAAGCAATCGGTCTAATAACCGTTTGTTCCAAACAGGAAGGAAATACTTCCGGTAAAGCGTTGTGTAGAGACGGTTTTTCTTACTCTACAATATGCCTGAACGGTTCAAAACGAGCAAAGCATTGCGCGCAACGCAATAGTACTTATAATAAGTAAATAACATAAATTATACCCTGTTATCTACAATATATAAATATATCCATATACAATTTCTTGAAGTGAATATCATTGACATACATTTTAATGTAATAATTTAAATGTACGTATATTGCACACCACGATCATACAATGTAGCATTACAAGTTGATTGTATGACAACTGAAGTGAGAACATTCGAATCTACTCAGATATAGTAACAAGAAGTAACATCACGCTTATAATCCCCGAAGAGGTAGGCAGACGAGTGTAAAACAATTCCACGTTTCAAGTCACGTTTATATCCTATCATGGCACCGCTGCTTAGAAATAGTCATTTTAAATATTCAATTCTATATACATATTATTATTCATTTTACTACTTACCAAATAACAAAAGTGGCAGATATCAAACGCGGCCTCCCTCACATGGAGCGTGACTCAAATTCCTGAATGTACATGTAAGTAGGCGAACGTTAACAAAATTCAGGTAGAATTACAGGCGCTCTATAGCTGGCGGCGCAACGATTGAGTAATAAATCATAATATTATAATAGCTAAAATGTAAACAGGACGCCACCCTTAACCTCTCTCCCCCGCGCGCCCGCTCTCCAAACAGTGCTTCATTTAACGAGATAAAAAATGACAAGCGCAGTTTGATAAATTAAGTATATGACACACTACTGTTTTTGTCTTTATGTTAAGGTGGGTATGTAATATACATTATTGTTATAAGCTTGACGACCCTAAGAAATTTTAGGCTTCGATATTATTGATATCTGATTTAAGTGTTTATGAACATATTTTAATTTATAGCGTTTTTTGCATACTATAATAGTTTCCTCTCGCGAATTCTCCCTTTGTTCTCTACCAGAAATATTTTCTCCTTCACATTCTGTGAAAGCATAGATTAGGAATGGTTTATAACATTGTTAACGTAACATCGCGTCTATAATCCCCGAATAGGTAGGCAGAGGAGTGTAGTACACTCTCACATTTCAGCAGTTACGTTTACGTCCCCCTACGGAATAGGAGGTGAACATACACTGGGCACAAATCCAGACTCTAAAGAGCTACTAAAAATTTCAACAAGAAAATCAAATAGTACCCGATGATATACGATTAGTGTCATTCGGAATAAATGAATCGGAAATTTTAATATCACAGTTAAAGGACACTATGCAGAAAATAACCTACCTTACGTAGTTGAATAACTAAATTTTAAACGATTCTCAGAACATGAACTATTAAACTAGGTGATATAAAGTCGGTCAATTATAAATCTACATTAAAGCTGTATTAATTTGATATCATGACAGTCCCCGTGCTCGATCGGTAATCGTAGGACGATATGCGAAACGATTAAGCAGCTGCGTGTTATTGTCAAACTTTGATCTTTCAACTGCGTGGGCGTCGGTGTCGATATCACGCCTACAACGCACCCACTCGGTGATTCGATTTTTGCACAAACCGTAATCGAATCCTTTAATTTCATCGCGATAACATATTGTGACATCATAACGCCAGATCGTGAGCGTGGGCATTAGAGAACATGGCCGTAACATCACGCGCCATAAACTTCTCACTTCCCCAACGTCGTATTTTTTTTATAATTAGAATAGATTAAAATAGCCACGTACAAATGTGACTATGTCGAATGCATCTATTTATAATTATATGCGATACGGAGCGATGCGAAGCGCCGGGTGAGCGCCATACAAAACTGACGACCCAGTTTCAGTGCACGCTAATGACGTATATTTCATACGCAATTACTAAATATTTAAAGGCAGATGTCTTTGAAGTCAACGTGCGTGCTCATACATAGAATGAGAAGAACCACGAATGTCGAGGAAGTTTAAACCAGTAAAGTACGTAAAAATTAATATATTTGGCATTTCATACTCTCTGCGTACACCGCAAGAGACTCAGCATTATGACACAATAAAAAAGCTACTAAATAAATTAAATGGTGAGTTACAATAATGATATATTAAACCGTATTAACTTCACGTGTATCAACAAAGAAGGGTCATAGTTATAGCTTATTAATTTAGAATTCAGCCTCCGACTCTGACGATTCTAGATTCGAATGTCGGCGTCCATCGATTCACAAAACATTTAAGATTAAATATCACTTGCTATAACGGTGAAGGAAAACATCGTGAGGAAATCCACAAACCTTAGAATACTCCGAAATGTATTCTAAAATGTGTAAATTCTGCCACTCTAGCCAGCGTAGCGGTCATCATCATCATCATCATCAGCCTATTGCATATTGGACATAGGACTTCACTGTGGTGTTACGCTCATAATCCCCACGCTGGACATGCGGATTGGGGACCGCAGAGCACAGCTTTTCGCGCAGCCTACGCGTGGCAATAGCAGTGGCAGTAGCAGTGGCAGTAGCAGTGGCAGTAGCAGTGGCAGTAGCAGTGGCAGTAGCAGTGGCAGTAGCAGTGGCAGTGGCGCCTACGGGCAGCAGCCTGCCCATAGGTGGCCAGGACATTAGCAACATGGCAGACATGGCCTTAACACTTCCCATACTCTGGGCAAAACCGTTTTCAACAGCGGAATAATAAAATGCTTGATAAGGATGATGCACAGCCATTTGTGACCATGCACTTGTGTAAAAGTCAGTTGTTAAATTAAAATGCGTGTAATTAAAAAGATTGCGGCAAAGCAATTAAAGGGCCCTTAGTAAACGTGTGGAGAGAGCAGCGCAGCTAGCTTCTGTGACGTGTTTCGAGTAAAATATACATCTGATATAATAATTTCATTCGTTCATCCATCGTTCATCACACAAAATGACTAGACGAGAGTAAATGTTAGAACAGTCAATAACTACATGGAATTAAATTCTGATAGGTTTTTTAATTCCGATAGATTTTTATGAAGTTATATTTAATGAGTCGATAATTGATGTACGTATAAATTCAAAACATTCTGTACCCACATCGTGCTTCACGCACATTTATTTTACTTCCTTTACTATTACATCAATTGTTTTTTTTTTATTATATACATCCCATCGATCATGACATAATAGCCGCAATCACGAACCGCCCGCCGCCGCCGCTCGTTACTCCGACCACGATTATGAAATATAACCCGCGCGCGATAACATGACACCTACGCGATGACATCACATTGCTATGATTGCACAGTGAGAAAAAATCTACTATGATTTGCTTTTAACAGACTGTCAAATATCATTAACAATAGTATAAGTGTAATCAAGTGAAAAAACTATATTTGATCAACAAAAGAACTAGATGTACATAGTTAAAAGGTATCAAGGTACCGCATGCGGATTGTTATGTTGTATAACATTGTCTGCAGTGTTACGTTGGTATCCCAGTATAATATAGATTTTAGGTGGGGTAAAAGCTAATCTAACAACTCCAGTAACATCAATATACCTACCTAGAAACACACAGCGATTAGAATCAACGAAATAAATCAACAAGACATTTGTTCAACAGAATGTTTTCCTATAAGTAACAGGGATTTATTAAAATACTTAGATGTTAACATAGAAGAAAGTAAAATGTTTACTATTAAATGTGAGTGTCTATTTGTATACATTAAATGTTAAACAGACATTCACATGTGTTTTATCGTGATAAATTGACTAGTTTGGGATCTACCCTGGGTAGATTTGCGAATGCAACACGAGCTCCCGCCGATCGCAGCGACGTCGCGGCGGACGCTCTTCAAAATGTAATCAACGCAAAAATGATTAACCAGATTCGTCGATTGCTATATTTTAACGCCAGACAAACAACCTTATATCGAACTGAATACTGGAAAATTTAATCAAACATTATTTCCTTGAGTAAACGTAAATGAACAGCGAAAAACATTGAGAGCTCTCAACTGACCGCGCGAGCATCGTTCGACGTTTGCTCATCTCAAAAACTGGCGCCGGAAGCACTAGAGGCTTATCAAACGACGCCGGAAGTGAGCCAATATATCCATTTCCGTGTTCAGTGCTCAACCCGGCCCGTGCCCAGCGACGTGACTTGTTGTGTTCACATATTAAGGTATTAAATAGGCTCCCTCGTTAAACGTATTCGGTTGGCTATTTTCACAATAAATATATAATGTACAACATTGAACAACTAGCTACAATTAGTCACAGCGCTAATTAGAAAAGAAGACTTATTGGTTCGCTACTTATGTATTTCTATAGTTTCTCTTTAGTGTTAATTACATCAAGTATTCTTAAGCGCTCTAGAAAAAAGTGTGTAAAAGCCTAATTAAGTAACTAATAGACGAGTGGTATACTGTGAACAAATTTGTTCTCTATCTTAACGTCGCTACCTATTTCTATCTACCGTTAAAATATCATTTGCTGGCCATACTCCAACGTCCAAATACTAAGTGAAATATCTACAAAATACTTTCCGGCGGAACATTATCTGCGAAACTTCCTTTGACATAAATCTGGCGTTTTAAACGTATGTGAAACTCTGCAGTACTTAAGCTTAATATATTTACAACACGCAAAGGTATGTTCAAAGCAAGCCTGAGTGCAAGACTCACCGCCAAATTCCAGTGGCATGCCGCAAGGGGCAGGTTGCAGGGGGTTAGGGGAGGGGATGGGGGGGCGGTACTAGGAAGTAGACCATTGCACTTGGCCGACCTTAATGTCGCCATCAGCAAATTGCTAAACACCAGCTGGTTCTGGCAAGACATTTCTGACATGATTCACAACATTGGTCCGCAGCGCTTCCCAACTGCCAGCGATATTAATCACTTTATCACATATGAATTCTTTGACGAAAACAATTTAATGATATACGTATTTATTATTAATAGCTCGTGTGCGTATACACTTTCCATACTCAATCACGAATGAAAACAGGAAAGAAAATGTTTTCCTTCTTAATTGAAAGTAGAAAACCGGGCGTTGTGCAACTTTACGTAACTTAATTAGACAAATAACTCGCACGTTTTTCAAACGCAGTTTAACAGCATTAACTATTTACACACTCGGTATGATCGTGTATCGCGCTGCGGAAATATTAAACAACAATTATTAATTAAACTATGCATACGTTTTATAATTAATATTATACTTAAGGCACTTTGCATCATGACTGACGGTTGTGAAAATACTCTGGCAACATATCGAAATCCAACGTACGTTAGATTTTAAGCTGATATATAACTGAGGGGGGCATTTTTTTTGACGAAAGCAAAAAGTTCAGGTTCGAATACAACTCGCGTGGACCTTATGGCCATGTGCTTAAAACAAGCAATTGGTGAATCACGTAAACAACGGAGAGATCAAAAGTAAGAACGAAGAGCAAATAATATCTATCAAGTGTGAAGCGGGGAGTTATTAAATAGCATCTCGCGGACCGAGTGCACCCTGACCCATATCCAGTCGCTGCACCACCCAACTTATACGAGTGGACTTTATTGATTCGCAGTCTTAAGACGCTGTTGCCGTCCCGCTCGCACTCGGGAGGATGCAGCCGCGAGCCGAGCGAGCTACTTACTCAATATTCCTAAGGCGTTGAGAGCTTGCAGCAATAGAACGTTTAGGCAACACGCACTGTAATAAATGAGTGTTTTATGATTATCTCTCGACTTATTTTCTTATGCCTCAGTAGTTGGGATTCATGTGCCTCCTCTATATAAAATTTGTTCTTTCGTTATTAAAAGTAGAAATATAGTGTACGTAAAAGTATTTTTTTACCCTTTTGCATTAAAGACGTGATACTGTATAAAGTATTATATTGTATTGCATTAAAGACGTGATTTAGAAATCCAAAAAGAATTAGAGTCACTTGTCGTTTTATTGTAATACCTTTGTGCATACCACGGCTTAAACATTTCACTAATAAAACATTTAAAATGTTTCGAAGTGTGTATGTTTTGAAAGTGACCTGTATTCTTTTAAAAGTGGTGACGTCATATTCTTTTGGTCGTGTTTCCGCCGAGGTTGATGTTAAGTAAGGTCATTTGCGTTATGAGAGGGCCTCCGTAAGCCGAGGGAAGCCCCGGCGAGCGTGGGCGGCGCTGACCGCGGACAGGGTAAACGCCGCCAAGTCACTGACCCTCGGTGACTCTTTCAACACTCTTAAATAATTAAGTGTACACACTTCTTACACCCCACGAGCCTGTCACCTCAGTGATCGCTCTGACAACGATGGTTTTCATATTTTAATAGTCGCCTAAGTTGCTTTGATGCGCACAGAAGTGTTATTCTGAATTCATCATGAACAGCCTTTGTAGTCCACTGCCTCCCCTGAGCGGTTATGCCCATAATCCCTACGCTGGGCATGCGGGTTGTTGATCGCAAATATCAATTACATAGGTATTTTTTTAATGTTATATCTGACTCAGTATCTCCGCTGACATGGGATTACGTACAATCGCATTGCAAGCGAGTACAATGCTCGGACGGAGGGTTGATGCCCCCGCCACCGATGCCCACTAATATGTCCATTATAATCTGTAACGTGCTATTATGCGGTGAAGTTCACACGAACGGTTCCAAAATGTTACATCGCTTAACGCACATAGACACAAACATAATGTATTTTACCTACCTGTATGTATGCGTATGATAATATCCTAATTTTAAGTTTGTCAAATTTACGTCGTGTAAGTATATATTAATGCGTTTTGATAAAAATAGTTTTTATGACGGTATTTAATAATTTATGTATTATTCTATAGAAAAACCACTTTGACATTTACAAATTTTACAATTTCAAGCTCAGATGATTCGAAATTGAAAATTAGAATCTATCGTGTTATGTTCTTGTGATAATAAAGCTGCCAACTTTAACATAATACACAAACAATAATAGATGGCCGTTTCGAAATTCAAAACTGCAATGTTTTATATGTCATATTTATGTTGATGATACTACAGACTTAACAATTAAATACTAGACATTCGACATTCAACTTTCGAATCTAAAAGACAACATTACACAATTATGTTGATAATACTACCAACTTAACAATTATGACTAGTTCTGACGGTTCAAAATTCAAATTTAGAATCATACATAAAACATATTTAATTACGTTGATAATGTACTACTAACATTTCTTGTTCTAGACTGTTCGAAATTCATATTTAGAATATATTACGCGACATATTTATGTTGATGATGTATAGTGTTCTAAGCCATGTAGGAAACTAACTTTGCGTTTGTGTTATATAATATGCGGAACAGTGTCTACGATTGTACACCGCACGTTCTTCGAACTTGACATAGTCTATTGCATTACGACGCGTTGTTAACTAAGCTCCAACTACCTATCATGTATGTGACCAGTGTTGGCCTGGTGTTTGCGTGCTCATAAATAATAAGCTCCATTTATATTTAATTTTATAATTAAAGTAATATATTAACTGCATAATTTATTCATTCGTAAAATTCAATACCACGGAAGAACATTATGATTTGGTTAACTTCATCAAAATTAAGGTTCGAATGTAATAGTGCACGTAATTAATTATTTATTATTTGTTGTAGAAAACACATTATTTATTTACCTTTCTACATAACAATACAGTCATTCACAACAGATTGGAATTACCAAAAAAATAATACCCTTGACATTTTTATTCATAAAATCTAAACAGGAGCATGTGCAATTTTAAATGTTTAAATAACTTTACAAAAAAAAATATATCTAAAGAAATAAATCGCTAAGGTAGGAATATTAATAATACAAGTACAACGTACTATGTTCCATGTACTCGTATATGATAAATTAAATAAATCTAACGTTCATTATAAAGGCAAAATGCTCTGGATTAAGCACATTTATTTCCTTCTCCTGGAGATAAATTATATTAAGCGAGTCGGCGAAGTACGGCAAAGCTTTCAAGGAATTTGTTAGTACTTTGTGTAAATAATATAAGGATTATACCGCCGTACGTCACATAGTTAATGCATCAGGCCGCGTATCGAGCGTGCCGCCATTTTATGTTACGTTCGAATTTTAAATTTCACCCTTTATCCCGTAGAGAAAATTTTATCCGAGACTATATTAGATGTATTGTTATTGTCCAAGGGTTGACAGTTTTATTATTTGCCTGTTTATATTCACTTTCATTCAAACAGTTAATACTGCGGCGATGCAGCAAACAACTCTGCGGCAAGTTTTACAGCGCTCTGAAAATCTCTAGCAAGGCTGAAAACGCCACGTGACGAAATAACTAAATAAGTGTAAGAGCCCGCTGAACCTGCTCTTCGAAACAACAGTATGAAAACCAATAGTTTAAACACTCGTTCACCTGTTTAAAATCTGACTAGAGCTGAAATCGCTTAACTTCAACAATGATTTGCAATCGGCTACTGCGTTGTAACTCCAACTAATTTATGTTTGGCAGATATGTATGTATATTTTATTACAGGATACAGGAAGTATGATAACGAATCTAAAAATATGTAGTATCATAAGAATTAGCTACAAGGCGCAGGCCAAAAACGGCTAGAACTTGGCTCAACAATAAAGTTGAAAAATCGAGGGGATTGCCGCGCTGCGGGCGCCGCCGGGAAAAAACGACGCTAACATTTCGCACTTAATGAAACTGTAGCCGAAACAAAATAAAGGAATTCCGCGTTTACAGAGCTGGACTAAGTATTGTTTTAAGAATACGGGGCCTATTCAACGTGAATCTTAATGGTTGCATTAAAATATTTGCGAATGTGCCACAAAGCTTAAAGACAATATACTTTTACTTGCAGTTCCTTATCCTCGCTCACTTATCTTTCTACAGCGCCGAGCACATAAGACGAGGACGTGTAAGCCGTGTCTGTTACCAGCCAGCTATTTGGTTAAAAACGCTAAATTAATCTCTCCTTATCTCTATAAGTAGACGAAAAAGAAAAGCGACCACGTAATTACGTCCAGCACGATTCGTTAACCAGTTGGAAAATGCACAAAAAAAGCCGTGATAAAAACTGGCGACCCACTCTTTCACAGATAATAACAAGATGTGACGACGTCTCATTGTCCTACCTAGTTTTATATAAAATATCTTTAGTGAGCGAGCGTCCAGCCGAGGGGCCAAAGTGTGGAGGATGCGAAGGCAGGACGCGGAGTGCAAGTTTTAATTACTCCGCGTCTACTTCGCGAGCTTGTTCCGATGGGACTATTTCGTATCCCAACTAAAAACTCTCATTTATAAACTGCGTAGCAAGGACCCGTTTGCGAAGTTGATGAATGCTAAATATAACGACTCGGTTGCCAGGGTTGAATTGACTAAAATGGTGCTAAACGTATATAATGTTTAACAGTTTTCAAATTTAAAAATATTTCAGAAAGCAGACGCTTTTAATTACATTTTATTTCAAGTCGTAAGCAACACGAGTAAAGCAAGCGTTTTAAAATAAAATTTATATTATATATGCACGCGGTACAACTTTAGTTATACACATCTGAGCGCTGAGCGTGAATGTTGGAATACAATGAGGGGAAGTATGAAAGCGTAGACAACTGTCGGCAATTAGCTCGAGGAAAATTTAGCTGATCGATATTCCTTTGTTTTGGGGACATTAGCAGTCGATGAAAAATGACAAATAATCAGCTCTTGATGATCGCGGCCTCAACGGCGTTAGCACTCGCCGAAGAAACTAAAAATATTTGTTCGATTATTACGTCGTCATTCTGTATAAAATTTTACCACGCTTTACATTTAGATGGATATAATTATGTCGTCATATGATTTAACGCCACATAAGTTAGTTTCACCTATTTATATGCTCTACACCTGGGAGAAACATAAAGCTTAAAGATGTATAATGTGGTCTGGAGACGAAATACTAATTATATTTATAAAAAATATTTGTCTTCAGCCTGTCTTAGCCCACTGCTGGTCACGCTGGTCATTATCACCCGCTGAAGTGACTCCGTTCATAATCGCCACGCTAGGTATGCGGGTTAGAATAACAATGATTATCATTATCTTTGTTAAATGAAACAGAAATAGTCACAAATGATAACGCTATCAATCTCTTCGTTATAGCAGACAAGTGTTTTCCTTTAATGTAATTGAGCGAAATCGGGACGAGTCAGATTGCAGTGCCCCGGTCGGGTGACCCTCTGATCTAAGGGTGCTTGATAATGGCGTACGTCGCGTGACCCTAACGACCGTGAGCCGATTGCCTGTTGGGCTTACATCGGCTCTCCTCCGTTTCTCCCCTCAGAACAATATTAAACCTAAAGCTTATTACACAACCTCCTAATAATTTCGGTGGCTTCCACGAATCGAATGAATTTTCATTCAGTAATGTCAAGATTCTCGATTCGGCCTGGCCTGAAATAATTGAACGACTCCAATACCTTTCGTTGTAATAATATCAGAAGGGTAGGCAGAAAAGTATGAAACTCACACTTTTTACCAGTTACGTCCCATATAATAAGAGATGAGCCTATAGACGTATATGTATGTATTATAAAAATAGTGGTCGAATTCACAAAAATTATAAAATGCGACTATTAAAAAGCACTAGTTTTGAAGCAGTTATCTGTCAGCTAAACTATGAGCTCCTCGTAAAATCTTTGGTTAACTTCCACACTATTGTTCGCAATGCAAGTTTCTCGGTGAAAATCGTCCGGCGCCCGCCTAACCCCCTTCACACTCTGATTACTTCGACGAGCCAACTTGTTCAAGTAAAAGTACTTACATGACGACAATGTAACTAAAGTTTTAAAAGCTTAACTGTTTAAGTCACTTTGGACTTATCGGGACGTTTTTATACTTTGCAAACAAATTATAAAACGACCGACAGAGAGCACATAGTGCAAATACTTCTACTCTTACAAACCTAACGCGTTTTTTCGTCTTCCTTGATTTCTATCTACATTGTAAGGGTGTAACATATAGTAATAAAATCTCACATTTTAATTTGGAGGTTTACAACCTACAATATATAATATGTATATACCTAAAGTCGGTGGGAAAATAAAAAAAATACAATCGTTTTTTTTTCAATGTCTTTACTAATTCTGTTAATTTTTATGTTTGTTAAACATTCTGCCATGATTTGTGATATTGACAAGAAAATGTTCTAATTATCCAAATCCACTGTCAACATATTAATAAAATGACAAATTCTCGTTAGTCGTCTCGTTAGTTGACTGCCTCGTTGGTCGTGTTGGTTGCAAGTGCGACTGCCGATCGGGAGGTCCTGGGTTCGATTCCCGGGT
>DWDU01000141.1:0-23160 GCA_018245575.1 Jemadia suekentonmiller | reverse complement strand
CTACAGTTGGGAGTATTATAAAGGAAAAAACATTTTATAGATATTATTTATTAAATACATATATATATGAACTGTATTGCCTGACCTGAAAGCTAGCTTTTTTCGCAAAAAGCCTGCCTTGTGCTAAGCCTTACAGATAAGAACACTAAATAGTGACAAAATTTGTGAAGATGTCATTGAAAACAATGTACAATACAAATTGTTTCCCCCATGTAGGTATGCATAGGCTAATTTTCACTTGAAATGCCTCAAACCGTTCAATGCGCAAGGAACCTTAGACACCTCCGTCAATATTCAGGGAGGCGGCGCACGGAATGCCAGCGCTCGCCGCGCTGTCGACGCCATCTGGTGGGTAGAGAGGAACGTATCGATAGCGTAGTCCCAAATATCGATGTGAAAAGACATATATTTTATAACTAGAATAAACAAAAGGTGAACAGAGCACGTGTCATACGTATATGTAATAATATATTGATAGTAGTATTTCGAAAGCACCTTTATATGTTGTCTGTCTACATTTTTCAGATAAATTAATGCTTCGTTTATTCATAAAATTCAAACAATATTTCCACACAATCATCGAAAAGAGTGAATGTGAAAGAAAAATAATAATACTAGTGTGGTCATAAATGTTTTTATAACGTATACACAAAAAGCTCCATAGTAACTATATTTTTATAACACTCTATTTTATTGTACAATAAATGTGTCAAATCAGATGTACATATAATAATATAATAAGCTTCATACGTTTGTAGAGTTCACTACTCCACTCATACGTATTACATATTTTGGTACACAATACGTAATAGTTAGCAATTTGGTACCATAAAAGTATCTACAAAAAGTCGACACAACAAAATTAAAAATTTTATGACATAATTATCGACATAAGCGACAGCACTATTAAAAAGCGCGGCAACATCGCGACGATTGTCTTGTTCGCGCACACCACTATTTATCATCTCTCTCTCTCGCACACGACTACCTTATTTAAATAAAAGTGTGCTTGATCTCTGTGGAACTTTATTGTTGGAATGTATGCTCTATTTATACGAGCGTAGGGTCAATTATAGTAGGTTGCATGGAGAGAAAAATGAAAAAGGTTGTGCGGGCAGGTTATACGCAGCAGCGCGATCTGGAGGAAGACACTTGATTTAGATTTAGGCGGAAACACCGGCCCATTCGTCGATTTGAACGCCCCGACCTTGGGTTCTCGTGCGCCATGCTCCATTTAGCAATTAGAATCAACATTTTTGGTACAGAATTCAGTTCCTGGCCACTAAATAAATAAAATAATAAGTAAATAAAATAAATATCTTGGGACATCTCTACACACGATCATCTGATCCCAAACTAAGCGTCAAGAGAGCTTGTGTTATGGTAACCAGACGGCTGATAAACTACTTATATACATATAAATATATACTTAAATAGATATTTTTATTACACCTAGACACAGAATAAATACTTGCGCTCATCACACAAATATTTATTCTGGGTGGGAATCTAACCCACGACCCCCGGCGCAACAGTCAGGTTCACTAACCATTGCACCAACGGGCCAGTCATACCGTAGTAATAGTAAAGGATACCGGATTTTTTTAAAAGCTTTTAAGGCAAAACTTTAAATATATTTGCAAACTGAAATAAAGATTTAAAAACTTACAATAACACGATGTGCACTTAATCCATCACTGACATTTATACTACACATTTAAAATTTCAATCAATAAAATATAAACGCTAATCGATACGGGTCACAAGAGCTACAACGTCATTAAATGGTACCGTACCAGAAACAGATAAATAATCCGTAAGCAATTAAATGAAATTAGTACTTAAAACATTAATTTAATAACACTTATCGTTTATTTCTTACATACTAGTTTCCAGTTAATGAACTATCTTAATATCAAACATCAACAAAATAAATTTAACACTTTCATAGTGAAAACTTAATAAGTTTTACACAGTTACCTCCACATTTATGATATTCGTATCAAACTACACACATATAATATATGTGATAATCACATCATTAACATCAACAGCTTATATGAGTCCACAGTTGGACATACATCTTCCCCAAGAAAGTTTTGCCCATAAACCCCAAACTGGGCATGCGGATAGGGGATTAACAGTATGATCATATAAATCATCATAATAAAGATCATAATAACTATCTTCTTATCAGCATGAATGTTTGAACAAATAAAAAAAACCAAATAATAGACAATAGACGCCTTATGGAAAGAGATAATTGAATTCCGCAATGTAAAACATTATAAACATCCATTGGTTAGTTACTAGGAAATGGATTCACGATGAAAATTGTTTCGCTCGTAGCGTTGCTCCGTGCCACGAATATAAATGTATTGGACGTTCGGCGTACTGTGGTGCGGTGAAGAGAATCGTTGAAGTTTGCGTACTTGTAAATATATGACTATGTCTCCGAAACCGGCGTGCGTGTATGAACGTTGAAGAAACCAGTCAGGTCTGCAAGGATAGACATATGAGACTCTCGATCTCTTCTGCCTACTAGGTAAGGTTCCTGGCGCGTTGGTATAATAATAAGTGTATTCAATGTATGTATATTTTCTTTAACGCGTCACTGAAAATATATTTTATGTCATTAAAGCATTACAAAATTATTCTTTTTTTACATAATACACTCGCTAGATACCTCTAACAGAGTTATTGTAACAATTTTGGATTTTTGATTTCACTCAGGTCCCCGTCTTGCCTCATTACCCCATCTTACACTACCATCTTATACGTTTATACCACCATACTATAGGTAGGAACTTAGGTTTATTCATGAAATGTCCCAATATAATAATAATAATAATAATATCTCTGAACATCGCCACACACGGCCGTCTGATCCCAAAGTAAACATCAAGAGAACTTGTGGTATGGTAAACAGACGGCTGATAAACTACATATATATGTACATAAATATTTATTTACTTAAATAGATATATTTTTTTACTTTTACACTCAGACACAGAACAAATACTTGTGCTCATCACAAATAGTCTGGGTGGGAATCGAACCCACGATCCCCGGCGCAACAGTCAGGTTCGCTAACCACTGCACCAACGGGCCAGTCAATTACATATAAATTAGTACCTATATTATTGACATGATCATAATTATTCCGAATTGAAATTTCTAGTTGTAGTTTAGACTCTGGATTTGAGCTCGGTGTATAGCAATAGGCTCACCCTCTATACTATGGTGTGCCGTAACCGTAACTGATGAACCTTGGAAGCGTACTACACTACTCTGCCACCATACTGCCTATCCTTTAGGGAAAAATAAGCAACACTTTTGGTTACTATTAATTTGCTAATAAGATTCTAAATCAAATAAGTCTAATTAGCGTTAGTGAAGTTAGAGTTAGTATCGGTGCTATCAAAATTGATCATAAACGCGTTGTCACTTGAGTACTGAAGTGGTCACTTTGTTGGATACATACAGATGGAATTGGTAAGCGAAAACATGAAATATTTTAATAAAAATTGCCTCGCGTTGGAGATCAGAGTAGCGGTACAGCCCCGGCATGCTGTGAAATGGCCTACTGATAAACCTGTTAGAACATACCTACTATCATCTTCAATTAATGAATTTGGAACAGAAAAATTGCTAATATGTCACGAGCCCTAAGGGAATCCTGTCGCCAGTTTTTTTGCAAGTAGGCATATCTTTGATCGCATGATGGTGAATGAGATGCGATCTCGAATATAGATCGATAAGAAATCGATTTAATCTCGCTTTTATTATTTCCACCCAGTGAATTATGTATCTTGATCACGTATTACAAGAAAAAAAAAGTTGAACTTGACGTGTGTCACAAAAGCGTCGATACACATTTAAAATATTGTATAATAATAAGGATAATACATTGCTCTGATTTGAAATTATTCATTTGCCAGTCCTTATGACGCCATTTCGTAATTTATTCGTATTCGAAATAACAAACTTACTCATTATGTAAGTGTTAAATATGTTTACCAAGTGTTCTACATTCCTCTGTCTACCTGTTCGGTGATACAGGCGTGATGTTAAATTATTATCTTTTTTACTATGTAACTAAAGAAAATTTAAAGATTTTCTCTTTATTAATTGGAAAGTGTTTGCACGAACTCTAATACCAACATTTACGAAGATCTGTATTAATGTTACTATAGGCCCTATTTAAGAAATCTTGTTACCAATGAATACTAACAGTTTTACTAATAAACGCCACTAAATTAATCCAAAGACACTAACAGTCCTATTGCCACCATTCTATTCGATGTTGTTTGGGGAGTAACTACTTGTGACTGCTGCCTGCTCGTCTGCTACATTCTTACAGAAAAAACCATTAAGCATAGCACTTTTGGACACTAATTTAATAAACACCTAATAAAAACATTGTTATGATTTAAATCAAATATCTGAAGGACTCTACAACTGAACTTAAAATGTAAAAGTTGCAACGCCATAAATAGCGGTACTTTAACTTAGTCTAGGATGCGGGTTGGTTCCAGTCTAGCTGCGTGAACAATCTTGACATGTTACTAACTCAGCTGGTTCTGTTGAAGGATGGGGTCCCATTAGTGGGCCTCGCGGGCTGTAGGCGTGCGACTGACTGGTGCTGCCCAATGAGTGTCATTTCTCAAACCGCTACCGTTTTCGAAGTGTCAATATACAGTAGTATTAGTGAGGCCTACATATATATGACTTTGATTGATGCAACCTTCACTTGCTTAATAACTATATAGGTGGTCATTTGTTTGATGCGAAACGAACTAGCTGAAGTACTAGTAATGAGAACATCGAAGTGTAATACGAACGTACTCGCTATAATATATTTGTAATTCTGGACCCATTTGAATAATAATTACACTAACAAAGTTTTCTTCAGACGATACAGCTGAGATTAAAACGATATCAGCGCGCACATTGGTTTAAATTGTCTAGTTCTAAGGCAAGGCCCTCGTTCGACGATAGAATAATAAAACTGTTAATAATGATGACGGCAACAAATAACCAAGTGCGGAATGTCATTACTGGATGCATGTAATAAAATTCTATAACTACAATTTATGAAACTAATATAAATATATAAATTAACGCCGACCCGTACTACGTAACAATTATTGATGTACCTACGTACAATTATATTGTGCCGTTACCAATATACATATTTTAAACCACTCAATTTGTAATTCCACATCTGAATTAAGGTAACTTACTGATTCGAGGCCGCGCTTTCAACCCCTCAATCACTGAAGACAGATCTGGTTAACTTCTCTCCCGTATTAATAACGGTTATTAATCGTTCCACCGCAGTATCACGCTCCGTCACCTACTGGTAACCAGATCTGTTCGTTGGTTGCGCGTTACAATAGTATTGACAACCGATAGCTGATAATCTGCTCGGGTTACACACTAACCGTGTGGAGTTATAGAAACGGTTAATTGACCAGTAATTAGTAGATGTAGGGCGACTGGTAACAAAATCTTATCTATGTGGTTCACGATTTCCATTATACAATTGGTATATTTATCATGAAAAGTTGTGTTTATTATTAATAATCTTTATCAACGGTTACTCTTTTATATTGCATGTTTTTTAACTTGCTTAGAAGATCAAGATCGACAATTTGAAGATGCTTCGCTTATAAAATTATTTTGAGTTTCGGTTAAAAATGGGTCGTACACGTTTAAGGCAATGTTTAATTACGAGTAAATATTAATAATCCCTTACTCAATAATATTATTTTTATATTGTATATTTTACCCTATTTTGATCAACATACAAATTTACTCAAAATTAATCTCAGATGCTGTCCTAAGGCATTGAGAATTACGAGTAGGGCGACTGAAGGACTACAATTAATATTGATGACACATTTCCCTAACTTATTAATTCAATTATAAACAATTTTTTCACGTAAAACTTTCTCAAATACATTACGCATCAGGAATATTGGAAACATTACTGTCGGTTTTTACGTATTAAAATCACTACTAAAATGACAAAAGTTTCACAAAACTATATTTATTTAAATTTAAAGCTTAATAATTAAGCTTGCTACGTTAGTTCATTTGTTGCAATTGTATCTGAACCCAGAGAGGCTCGTCTATTACAGCACTTAGCAACGCACTTAGCCAAGCTGATGCCTTTCCCCGCATTACTCAAGTAATCCCGCTACATTATATATTTATTTGTGTGATATCCCATAGTTCAAGTAGCGATGTACAATCCAAACTTTCAAGTATGGGTTCATTATTTATTTAAATTGATCGGAGATAAAATCGGCTACAATAACCAGTATTGATCTATTGTTCTATTAATGCTTATTGTTAATTATCACAATTCTATCTCTGATGTTGTTGTCTGTGTAGCGCGTGAAAAACTAGCGAATGATAAAATCAGCTATAATATTGAATTAAGTTAGTCCAACAAATAAATGTTCTTAAATATAAGTGAATGACACAGTTCGATATAATATGAGTGAGGCATTATGAATGTTTTATACATACTTATACATACGAGACATATATATATACTAAAATAATATTTGTGTGTCGGATCAATAGTATGTACGGCATATGGATATAAGTACAAAACCTAATGATAATGAATATAATAATACAACATGTTTTCATTAATATTGGATATTACAATTTCATACTTTAATATGACATTCATTCGCACGATCGATTTGTTCGTAACAAAGTTCAGTAACACGGAAATCGTGGTAGCAACAGACACGTGGAAATTCATAATCAGTATATTTATATGTATACGATACATTAATGCACAATGCACGAGAGCATGCGACTCGATTTATGCGAACATTTTTATATGCGGTACCCGTGCGGCAAACGTGAGACTTCAACGCGATACCGTGCATAATAAAAAAATGCCACTTTCATTCAAAAAGTTTACTGCATTATACATATATAGAATTATAAATATAAGTAAATATATTCACATGTCTTCCCTTGGTTTACTTAACAGTGGACAATTCTAAATAACAAATTCATTACCAATATAAACACGACATTGGAACAGCAAACTGGAGTGTAGAGCAAATTCCTCATATTAGCGGACATTTATGAAATCAAACCAACCAGGTTCTCTATATATACAGTATACAAATACCAAATAAATTTCCAACTAGTTCAGTATAAGAAAACTCAGTTCACTAATTCTTATATATTGTTGAAATACGAGATATTAAATTCAGGCGTCTACACGGACCATTCTGTCCGATATAACGGTTGTCTTCGTTAGTTATTGCAATATTATGGACACTCATTGTCGGGATGGCGTGACTCGTTGAAGGCATTACAGATGGCCAGTTACGTCGCCTTAGCCAGCAAATTATAGCGACACTAATATATTGTCATATTGACGACGGATTTTAAAATGTTGTCCACTGCCGAGATACCGATGTCACTTTAACTTGTTAAATCGCCGCATTCGTTCGCTGATTCACTGACAACGACAGTTAGTGTTGTTTTTTTTTTTCATAAATTTATGCAATTAAATTGAATTGCTTGGCAGTGTATTTTATATTTATACATTAAACAGTATCATCACTTTTATATATTTACTGCCTCTAAGGATAATATCATAAATGGATAACCGCTTCTAAACAACCCAGTCCAGTAAAACTGCTGTATCCGACAGGGTAGATATGAGATGAAACAAATTTGTAACTTCCTCGTTGGTCGTGTTCGTTGCATGCGCAACTGTCAAACGAGTGGTCTTGGGTTCGAATCCAGACACTACTGAATTTTTCTAATTTAGATATGCTAGTGATGGCTCGGAGTCTGGAAATGTGCCCGGTATATGGCAATAGACTCACCACCGATTCCATAGTGGGACGTTTGGACTCACACTTACTGTCACTTAGTAGTTGGGACTCACACACGCAATCTATTGTACTGTGGCAAATACGTTGCTACATTTATAATCAGTTCTTTACCAATCACGTAAACATATTATTACTCAGCAATAGAGTCCTATTAGATATATAATGTATATACTTCAATATATCTTTGTGTACACATTTATGCCTGCAGTACCCACGCAGTTTTCTGGCCCGGCCGCACTAAACCAGCACTTGACAATTGTATCGAGGTATTTGTTATTGAGCGCTTCCGCTTCCCCCTGACAACGCTTATTTATGCCGCCACGCTCAGTTTCTATGGAAACCGCGGATACTATGAACGCAAATGTGTTAAATGAAATTCAAATTCCCCTTTTCCATAAATATATGCAAATAGAAGTTATTGTATCTTATTACTATATAATAATGGTGATAACTATTATTTCTAATGGTTTCTCATCACCAACTTCATCATCAATGATTTTATCGTCCCACTGTTGGACATGTTTCCTGACAAAATAAAAAGGATCTATGCCCTGCATCAGACGCATATTTGGAGAGAAAAATTTTAGCTGTTATACCGGTGCCGTTTTTTTAATAATCGACTTGAATAGACTACAATCTTGTGTGATGATAGGCGAGACATAGCCTCGGATGTAGCACTCTTGATTAGAAAATGCCTATTCACTCTTGTAGGACTCAATTGTGGGCAATGTATAATATAAACCACGACGCCACGATAGATACGAAATTGGATGGCTGACCGTTAGTGACAAATTTTGCAGAACGTTACTTTGCTTCAATGGACCCGTTAACATTTAGTTCCAGTTGTACAAACGTTACCGGAAATATTACAGCCGGTTGAACAACTTCCGATAGCGGCTTTGACAGTAGAGCCTTCGCCGATGCAAACTTTAATAGTATATATAAAAGGAAAATACTTCTAATTGTAAAAATAGACCAGTGTATATAGTTTGATGATATTAGTGGTAATACAAGAGGAATGCAGCTACGGCAACAATTTACTATTTCTATCTACCATTATATTATATAGAATTATAGTAACTTGGTAACAAAAAAAATAACAGTACGAAATACCGAAATCGGTGTCGCTCAGCGCGACGTTCGTGTGATGTATAAAAGTATTAAAAGCTGTCATACTAACACTTCCTTCAGTCAAACTACGACTAGTGAATGTACGCGCGACAAAAAAGAAACCTGTTTCATACAATCTGATACAAATAATATAATGGCGATAGCTGTGTAGGTACAGTTAGCGGGCGGCGGGCGCCGCGTAGAACAACGCCACCGAGAACGGACGACATTCATACGTGCTAATACAAAAGTGTGGTTAATGCCTCGACTCATGTCCATGCCTTTTTTTAGTTTGTCGTAGGCGCTTTTTCGCTTTGTCGTAGCCGAATTTGTCGCTTTACAACTTAATACAAAATCGATTGTTTGATGAGATTTTAATTATTGCTATGTACTTGCCCCAACCCGCATGCTCAGCGTGGGGATTACGGGCGTAGCCAGGAGAGGCTTATATCCAGCAGTGGACTGCAATAGGCTTGGTATCATGATGACTTACAATTAGTTATAGAACATAAGACTGATAACTATTTATGTCTATAGTCACAATTTTTTTATAGTTTATTTTTATATCATATTTATAAAACTTTGACTCTATTGACGAATCTGATAATAAGTTTATTCAATTAAAACTTCTCGGAATAGGTTGCCAGAATGTATAATGAGATTTAATTTATTATACATTGTGTAAGCATTGATTGAGTATTTGAGTATGCTTCCTCCTGCGATTGTAGAGTTTAATTAATTAAAATAATCAATAACAATCCACAAATAGAGCTTTATTGTTTATTCTAATACACGTAGGTACATTTTGATAATTATGAAATTACTAATAGGTATCGCGAACTAGATATTAAGACTTTAACCATATGGAAAACGAACTATAATTTTTTAACTATTTCAGATAAAATGCTATATTAAAACAAAAGCGTATTTTTTGCTGTACTGTGTTTTAAACACATCAACACACCACTTTTATATTTATTATTTTACACATAAAATATAATGCAATATAACATTATGGATAATACAACAAGGCGCGTAGGTTGAATACCCAAGTATTGTCTATCGCGATGATTGTGGCTCAATTTTAATTGTCAGAAAGGGGCAAAGAGGGAACTGTTACATTCTTCCTACATAGATTGTTCCGGGATAGCACACAGGTCCGCTCGTATTGTGCGACCGGCGCTGCGTGCCACTGCAGTACTGTTACCTCGAGAGTTCGCGGGACAAGTATTCGCTTGATAATCTCGTATCCCACACGTTGGAGCGTTAGGTCATACGTAACAGCCATACAATGTACTTAATCGACGTACCATTTGGCTATTTTCATCAAATTTTCCATTCACATATATATGTAAGTAAATAGATCGGGCACTGGAGTTTTTTCTAGTCTATATGACAATAGAACAACATTAAAGACCACGCGATCCATACAATATAATAATAATATATAATATAAACGTAACTGGTGAAACGTGGAAATGTTCTACATTCCTCTGCCTACCTCTTCGGGGATTACAAGCGTGATGTTACGTTTCTAATAAGGAAAGTTACCGACATTTCTTAAAAGCGTCTGTCACTTTTAAGATAATTTAGGATACTATACCGATTTTCGCGAAACAACAATCATTGACATCTTTCAAAATCTGGGCACTATAGCAATTAGCAATCTCTCCACCAGCCGACACAGTGGCAGCTTAAAAAGTCCTGTAAGTCAATATTCACTGTTATTCACCAATAAATTCCAGATATCCATTTTTTCTAATTGAAGACATTTAAGACATTATATGTATATAACATATGTATGTGTTGACTACCTAGTTAGTCGTGTGGGATGCAAGTTCGACTGCCGACCAAGAGGTCCTAAGTTCAAATCCCGGGTCCGGGCATTATTGGATATTTCTAACTTAGATTTTCTAGTAGTGGCTCGGAGTCTAGATCATATCCAGTGTATGGCAACAGACTCACCACCTATTCTACAGTGGGATGTAAACGTAACTGGTGAAACGTGGAAGTGTGGAAACGTGCACTCCTGTGCCTACCTTTTCGGAAATCACAGGCGTAATGTTACGCACAAACGATTGGTATTTAGTGATACGCTTAAATTGTTATGTTTACATTATTTAAACAAATTAATTTAAAGTGAGTTCATTCCAGGATATCCGATATCAGAGAATGCTCCCTTGCACATGATCCCTTGTGAGGTATCCGAGACAACAGCGTCAGTGCAAGGTTTCATCTGTAAAGGACAGCTGCTTTTTGAAGACAACTTTAATTCGAAGCTAGAAACGAAAATTTGGACTCCAGAGGTCAAGATTCCAGGGGGACCGGTTAGTTTTATTGCAAAATTCAATAATACAATATCTAAAGAGTATAAATACAATCTCGAAATAGTAAACTGATAGGAAATAAAATTTCAAAGATTCGCGAAAATAGTATTTAGGAAAATCAGGTAACAATACAATACAATTATTCTTTATTGACAAAGACAGAAACATAGAGGAATCAAGAAAATAGACACTACACAAAAGGCGGTCTTATCGCAACAACCGATCTCTACCAGACAACATTATGGTAGGAAAAAAAGAGAAATCATTAAATTCGGGGTAGAGGTGTACGAAAGGCTATATTACAATTTTAGTAAAAACCCTAAGGATTTAAAGCAGAGCTTGTTGTAAATTTCTTACTTAACTAATCATGTAAGTGACGGTAAAAACGGGACTCGATAAATAATAAACAACGCAAATTTCTAATTCGCAAAATTCACTTTTTAGGACCATCCCTTCAACGTGTTCCTTAATGGAGACCACATTAGGGAAAGCAATGGAATTCTGACAATCAAACCTGTCACATTAGATTCATTCTTCGGAGACAACTCTGTACTGAAGAAGCTGCAATTGACTGAACAGTAATTACTAATTTTTTTAGGTTTTAAACATAAAACATATTTTAAATTCTACAGTAATTTACCATACTATTCGAGAGAATTAGTTAAAAAAGGTTTGCGTGACAAGTCATTCAAAACAACCCATAAAAGAGCTCGCACAACTTAACTCGTCCCGACATACACGCAGATGTTGCCAACCAGCAATTCAATAACGTTCTAAATTTCTTCTTGTACAACCTTGTTACTTCTCAGATGTACAGGTGCTCCTGGAACGAAGGAGTGCTATCGAGAGGCCTTCGGTCCTCAGATCCTTCCACCGATCGTGACCGCTAAACTCACCACCAAAAATTCGTTCAGCTTCAAGTACGGAAGAATCGAAGTCGGCGCCAAAATGCCTGAAGGCAGCTGGATTGTTCCTGGTATGAATGTAATGTATATAAAGTAGTTAGCATACCGAGATCTTCACAATTTCATCTTCATCATCATCATAGGCCTCCCCAAAGACCAGCATCGCGCTCTGTCCTCGTCTTACCTCATCCAGCTTCTACCTGCAGTCTTTCGCAGATCGTCATCCCTTCACAACTTAGTTTTTAATTAAATAATACGGATAACTAAAATTAATTAGAAGAACACAAATTACCTATGGAAATGTTATATTCGTGGCGTAAGTAAAATGAAATTAGGGTAAAAGCGTTGCTATGTCCTAGAACTAACCAACTCTTTCGCTCCTTAAAAGATCATTTATGTCTCGATTGTTACTTATTTTATCGCTTCTATTGTTGTTGAATTCAATTATATTTCCAGTGATTCAACTCGAGCCGAAAGACCATAAGTACGGTACAATGAACTACGCTTCGGGAATACTTCGCGTTGCTTGCGTTAAAGGAAATCTCCTGTATTCCAAGAAACTATACGGAGGACCAATTTTATGTGGAACGGAACCCTTAAGGTATTATAACTTTGGATCCCTTTAGTAGCCTTTAACAATTAAAAACATAAAAGGAGCATGTGATGAAATGTAACCATGATTTTCTATGAATATTGAAAATTTCAGTAGAATCACGAAAGCTTTGCCTATTATATCATATGTTAACACCTCATCCAGAAGTCGTTTTAGTACCTTGAAATACATGGTAAGAGATATCAAGCAAATTAGGTAGTCGCTTTGAATGTCTTTTCATACTGCCACTTAATAAAACGAAAATCATTTACTTAATAATTACTGGTGAAACATGGGATTGCACTGCACTCCTCTGCCTACATCTTCGAGGATTACAGGCGTGACGTTACGTTTTATGTTTAATAAAATTTGTGCCTCTTTATATTAGGTAGGGGTACTCGTTTCTTTCTTAGCTACTAGCACCTTTTTGTGGATTTATGATTTACTTGTATGATCAAACCTTTAAGTACTGCAGATGCTCCTAAATACAAAATTTTAAATACAAACTTCTGTCAAGTCCGACATGTTTGGTTAATGGATATATGAAAAGGTCTTGTACGTTACAATGCATTTACCTTTGCAGATCTGCCTACCTAAAAGATACCACGGGCGGCACTCGATGGAGTCAAAAGTACCACAATTATGCTTTGGAATGGAGGCCTGGTATTATTCTGACCAACTTATGTCACGCTTGCTTCACATGCATATAAATTAATGTACAATACCACTAGATAGATGTATTTATTGCATATTAATTACTAACATTGAGAATCAGTCAATTATTGGTGCTTTTTAATCTGTGACGCTTGTTAAAGAGATTAATTTTAAGTGTTTTTAGTTATTACAAGTACATTCGCTAATATTTCTTGTAGACTTAATCAGAGTTTACGTCGATGGAAAGCAGTATGGAGAAATAGTACCAGGGTCGACATTCGCTGACGGAATCCTAAGCAAATCACCTGCTTCGGCACTCTGGATGAAAGGAACGACTCTAGCTCCCTTCGATGAGATGGTAACTATGCACATGTTCCTACAAACGAAGAACCCATTTAATATCATGCTATTGCATACATGCATGCTAATGACGATAGGACTATAATGTTCAAAAATGATGTTTAATACAATTTGTAACTTGTATTAATAAATTATTTTATAAAACAGAGGGGAAATTGAACATTTTTTATACGTATATATTTATATGTATATATATATTTACAATTCGGACAGGAATTTAAAATCCTTGACAATAAAGTATTATTGAGTTGCAACTCTCATAAGTATAAATTTATGAATCTGACTTTATAGAACAGCTAGTCTTAACAGCTCCACAAAATTCAAGAGTGATAGAGTCCAATTGCTAAATTCATTTTAAAATTAAAGGAAGTTATTGTTTTTTCAGTTTTACATCTCCCTTGGCCTCACTGTAGGAGGCATAAACGAGTTTGGTGACAACATAACGAAGCCCTGGTCCAACCGGGAGACTAAGGCGATGCTGAACTTCTGGAACTCCCGTCAAGAGTGGATGTCGTCTTGGTCAAGCGACAACACTTTGCGTGTTGACTACGTTAGAGTGTATGCACTATGATTCTCTTCGTAAAAGTAAGCATTATTATACAATAATTGGACTGGCCCGTTGGTGCAGTGGTTAATGAACTTCATTGTTGCGCCGTGGGTCGTGGGTTCGATTCCCACCCGGAATAAATATTTGTGTGATGAGCACAAGTACTTGATCTATTTCTAGATATAAAAAAAATAAAAAGTAATATGTATACTGTATGTACGATAAATATGTAGTTTATTAGCTGTCTGGTTACCATAGCAGGATTAAAATTCTTGCATACAATATTAAAAAAGTCAGCTCACCTAGAAAAGGCAAATTTAGTAAAGACTAAGTTATATTCATTACTAAACATTAAAAATTCATATTACTTGCCAAAACAGTTACGGAAAGATCTTGAGGGAACTTATACATATGTTTTAGAGTAATACATAATGCGAACTAAGATTGCATTTATTGAATAAATACATTATTAAGCCCTTTTACTCCTTGACTGGCACTATAAAACGAATAAGCAACATTTTTATTGTATATATGAATATTTTATGATAGTATCGTTTTTCTATCGCACATTATATGATATTAAATTATGTATCGACTAAACTCATGTACGACTTTCGGATAAATATGTGTGAGTTTAGCCAGTACATATATTATTTTATGCATAATAATACTATTATAGTATTAACTTTAAATGTAAATTATCTTTTCTTTCAGATATCTTCATAACATTTTCAAGAACAACATTTAAAACCTATTGTCAGAAATATTTTTTTTTACTATTAAATTATTATAGCGACAATACATTTTTATCTCTCATTCTTTGTGGAATAAACTTGAAACATATATCAAATATTTTTTAATGTTATTTAAAACAAATTTCCATTTGTAATATTTACTAAGAGAATACTAAAATTAATTAATACAAATTTACTTCCGTGTTGGGGCGGAGTTGGAATATATTCCTCGACCCGTGCCGGTATACAGGGTGTTGCGCTGATAGATAGTGATATGACGCGACCTACCAAAGCACAGATACATGCTCTACCCGCCTACGGGCAACATCATAGGCGGCGCGAGAACCTGTACTCTGTGATAACAGTGTCACCCCCCACTCCATAGTGGGACGTAAACGTACCCGGTGTAACCTGGATGTGAACTACATTCCTCTACCAATCTCCATGAAAATACCAGACGTGTTGTTATATTTTCTGGTAATGGCTCGGGATCTTGATCAGTGCTCGATTTCTGGCAATAGGCTCACCACCTATTCCATAGTGGGAGATAAACGTGACTGGTGAAACGTGGGAGTGTTTTACACCATGCCTACGGCTTCGGGCTAACGGGCTCGATGCTACGTTTAATTACATCTATACAATATTAGAGCGTGTATATTACACAGAGGTATACAATAAATTTTAAGAGATAACTAATAAAGGGTTAATTAGCTGGATAAGATTTTAATGAGAAAAATGTAATTGGTAATTTCATACAATTATGATTAAAACGAAATTCAATTGTCATTCAATATGTTACAATTACGCTTCCTTGAAACTTGAAATTTAATTAAAAGTTAATTCTATATTAAAAGGTCCTTTAATTTGATTAAAAGTTTAATTAAAGTTCTAAATGCGCACTTTAATATGCGAAATGATCACTTGTAAAACGACGGACGCGTCATGGAAATGTGTATTCTGGTTCGTTTGTTGTAAATATCGGCTATTCATTTATTTTATCTTTAAAAAGAGCAGTGATAACCTGGCGGTTTGCACTTTGACCTCTCACTCCGATCGCCCGGGTTCAAATCCTGACGCGCACTTTTTTACATAATGTGAATTTTAAAATTAAATATCACTTGCTACAACGGTAACGGAAAATGTGTTGAAGAAACCTGGAAGTTTACAAAAATAATTGTTGTCTAAGGCGTGTGAAGTCTGCCAGCCCGCACTTGGCCAGCGTGGCAGACTAGCCTTAACCCTCTCATTCTGAAAGAGGCCCATATTCCAACCGTGGAACAGTATAGAAAAAGGTAACAAAAGAAATTCTTTTATTTCGCAACAGACGTTACTGTAACTTATCAACAATTTACACAGGAAACTATGTATATTAACCTATAGCTCGTAAGTTTTCTAAACAAAAAGGTGTTTTATGTGACTCGACAGTATCCAAGATTTTATGATTCTAGCTGAATACGATCAGGCATGTAAGTCTTTTACCCACCAGTATGGTGAAGCAGTCTCATGGAAAAAGTTAGCAAACTCCGTTTGATAACTATATACGATAACAGCTACGACTACAGCGTAACATCACGCCTGTAATCACCGAAGGGGTAGGCAGAGGAGTGTAGCACACTCCTACGTTTCACCAGTTACCTTTACATTCCACTATCTAAGCATACGGTATTCGTAATGTAAATTAGTACACATGGTAACGATTTCCCTTGTAAATACTTTGGAAATCGCATCTGTGCTCTATATTATATTACTCATCTGTAGTTAAAAAACCGGGTACCAAATAACGCTACCAAACTGTACACAGACATAACAATCTACATAATAAAGTTATTAATTTATAGTAAGTCAAACGTAGAAATACTACACTTGTGTGCCTACCCCTTCAAAGAAATAATAGCTTGATGTTATATAACGTTATGAAGTTCTTTGAACATACTTATATAAATTAGTTTACGATCAGACAAAAGACAAGAATTTAATCCAAAACTACTAGGATAAATTGAACGCGTATACAACACAGATAAAATCTACAAATCATATTACCTAGTCCGGCGATCGTAACAGCAGTTCGTAATGTATATTAGTAACAGCGCCATCTATGACCTGAATATGGAACCTCTTATAAAAAAAGTCTCACGTTTTATAAATTGATAATACACTAGCTGTGCTCGCGATTTCGTCCGCGTGGAATTTTAAAATGTGTATTACGTAAATTATAAACAGATATTCCTACATAACTTCAGGTTCGTCGGACCTGTAGTTTGGAAATATCAATTTTCCATTGTTCACGCCCCGGCAATCATTTTTGGGTGTGGAATTTCGTAAAACCCGTTCTTAGCTGATCTCTACTTAGCGAATAAAATATTCATTCAATCTTTATAAAGAGCATTGTTCTGTGTTGAGGTTTTTATTATAACTCGTGTTTATGAATAGACATAAATCATTAACGAGGAAAATATATCTGGGCGAAGGTACTTCCCACATTCTGAGTACGTCCGGGTTAAATGAAGGTAAGTATTTAACCATTATGACTGTATATGAAGAACCTTATAGACGAAACTAAAATTACACTCACTCCAGCCTGTCATACTATCAAGCCTAGGTCATCCAGCTGAACCAGACAGATCAGTCTAGCATGGCTGCTAGCATTCAGATTCAGAAAAGCCTTGCAATGACCGGTTATTGCTTAACCACAACGCCATTTACCCAAGGTTCCAAGTTCTATCTTCCGAGCCCAAGCCAACTTCACCCACCCTTGGTGCACCTTAGTAACCAGCTGTTGTATACAGTAGACTTTGCCTAGGCAGGCACGGCTAAATACCCTAACCGAAGACGGGCAGCAGCGCAGGCCATGCGAGAAGCTGTGTCCTGCGTCCCCAACCCACATGCCCAGCGTGGGCATGTGGGTTGGGCATTGTGGGCATAACGCTCTTTGAGGAGGCGTACGTTCGACAGTAGACTGACTGAGGCTAATGATAGAACTTTAATAATGTATTTGTAGCAAGGAATTATAAAGTGTAACATCCCACCTGCAATCCCCTAAGTTCCAAACCTCCTAAGTTCCAACAGTTACATTTACGTCCCAATAGGAATGGTAGGTGAACCTATTGCCATTCACAGGGCACAAATCCAGACTCAGAGCTACTACTAGAAATTTTAACTAGATAATCGATGTTACAAAAATCCAACATTGCCCAACGCGGGATTTGATCCCAAAAACCTCTCGATCAACAGTCGCGTTTACAATACTTCGACCAACGAATGCAATACTTCGAGTCACGTCACGTGTCAGTCATATTACAAGTAATCAAGAAGACGTTAAATAAATAAATTGTGCAATTAAAATCCAATTCTCACCGTACAGTATTTTAAAACTAAACAGCATACCGCTATGAGCTAAATTTGCTTACGACAGCTACACAGGCCTCATTAGGTTTTTTACGCGATTACGGAAACCAAAGAACCGGTGTTTACTTAGTGCAAACTATGGAGTTAAACTTCCCAAGATGCTTTTATAAGAAACAAAAAAGTGTTAGATAAAGTGTGAAATTTTAAGAGGAAAAGGTTCAAAGAAGAAAAATCGCTATAATATTTTAAAAAATATTAATCGTTTCCATGATCCGCTTTTATACGAATCGTGTTATTTTCTTCTTAGTTTCTTCATCCCTTAAAAAAGCTGAACGTGCAAACGTGGCTTAATTTGAGACATTGCTTTCGATTCACGTACCCTTCACAGCTGCCGCTTAGCTCAGCACACACCAATCATTTATACCAACAAATCTATAAAATTTCCGATGAATTATATAACTTACCTAACTTGTGTTTACTTTACCGGATAGTATTTGAATATGTTGTAGGTAAATAGAGTCGACAAACTGTTTGTTAACTATTCTGAGGATAATTCTTATTTTCTATATCTGATAATATTGCATTCGTAATTTAGCAATGTCACCAGGCTCCGTGCCACTGCTAGAAATTACTAGTAGACAGTTAAAAATATAATAACGAATTAAAAATAGTTTCAATGTAAATACACTGTACATTTCAAGTAGTATGCATAGTGTAGAATAGCTGTCGGCTGGGTAGAAATAAGAATAAAATAGAATATAATCAGAATGCCTAATCTCAATCTTTACATAAGTATATTACTAGACAACTGATAAACATTCATTTATAACATAAAAAATTTTGAAATAATTTTTAATTCAATAACCAGTAAACAAACAGGCGATAAATAATAAAAGATATTACATTGTGCGTGATATAATAAATAATATGGCAAAATTACGAATACGTTTTTATACGATTAAATAGAACAGTACAATCAGTAGACGACCGTTGGTTGGGTCGATCGGTCAACAGCAAGTTTGTTTTTTAAACTTTATCTCTTTCACACCCGTTTATAAACAGTGTTAGACAGTAACAGTGTAACATAGAGATATGTATCTCATAGAATTATTTGCTGTGTATTTATGTGTTAATATTGTACGGTGTTATGAATTGCCTCCAGCTAAATTAGAAGCTATCTATCCAAAAGGTCTTCGAGTGTCTATACCTGGTAATTTTATTAATGAAAATATACCAAGTTCATGTATAATTCTGGCGTGTTATTATACATAAAATTATCGTTATCATCTCATACTTAAGTATGAGGTCGTCAAAATGATTTTCTCGTGTGAATTAAAGTTAGCCATCTTTACCTACTGGAAAACGTTAACTTCACTGCAACCCTTATCGTTCCACTGGTGAGGGATCTGTGCGAGAAACCTGGGGTATACTCGACCACGCCGCTGCAGTCTGGCTTAACGTTAACGATCTAGCTGCCAACCGGTTGACGACGTTTTTGAAAGGACCTTTAAAAGACACCGACATGGTTTTTGTTAGCTAACGTTAACAACCAACATCGTGGGCTTAAGCACTTTACTACTCAATGTAGTAGTACATTGTTCTCACACAGATAATCGTATTTCACACGTGTTCAATACAAATAAAATTGCGAATTCGATAGGGTTTCATGAGTTTTGCTTTTAAAACTATTGAGTTCTGAAACATCGCGCTTTTGGTACAGAGAAAATATTCGTTATTGACTGGTTCGTTGGTCGTATCGGGTGCAAGAGCGACTACCGTTCAAGAGGTTCTGGGTTCAAATCCCGCGTCGGGAACTTTTGGATTTTTGTAAGTTAGATTTCCTAATTTCCTAGTAGTGGCTCGGGATTTGAATATGTATCCGGTGTGTGGCAATAGACTCACCACCTGTACCACAGTGCGACGTAGACGGTGAAACGTGAGAGTTTACTACATTCCTCTGCCTACCCCTTCGGGGATTAGAAGCGTGATTTTACGTTTTATTTCTATTCTAATGAACGTATCTTAAAATTAATACAAAAATCTTTTATCTTTAGTTTTTTTCGTATTTTATAGTATTTTTTTTTTCGTATTAAAGATTTTAAATTGAGCTATGAACGATACAGTTTTGGAAAGAAACGATCGATGGTATTAATTTTTGAGATATTTAAGTGCATTTTTGCAAAGAGTCACAAAATACCTGAGCTTTAACTTTCTAAGGGACAACGCGGCAGTACTGACAACATGTTTGTCTGTAGCATTAGCGAATTACTAGTCTTCTTGAAAAAAAAAACCATTTCTAGACGATGGCTACACACTGTTTGCGTTCCACGGAAAACTCAATGAAGAAATGGAAGGTTTGGAGGCTGGACACTGGTCTGCTGACGTGACAAAGGTCAAGAATGGAAGATGGACCTACAGAGACCGACACGCGTCATTGAAAATCGGAGATAAGATTTACTTCTGGACGTTCGCCATCAAGGATCGCTTGGGATATCGTCAAGATAAGGGCGAATGGACAGTAACGGGTAATATATATAATTTCATTGCTAAAAGTTTGAGAGTGAGTGTTTATACATATTATTACATATAAAAAAAAATATATAATGCTGCTTGATTTACGGACATTTTTTTTCGGGATGCCTCAACTAAGCGAGGTCACGGCGGAAACTAGGTGGGTCATCTAGAAAAAAGATACGTGAGTTAAGTCGTAACATAAATAAATATAATTTTATAACTTTGTTACATTCGATCTCATATACACGTTATCAAAAATTTATAAGATATCGAAAAACAGCTGTATGTATTATAAAGTATTTTATCCTCTTAACGTTTAAAAGCATGTTTTTTCCGAGAGCTCATACATCTTATCAGATACATACAGACAAATCTGGCAATTGTTGATATTTTCACCCATTCTCATCCTAAAAAGACCCTTTATGTAAATCTTATAAAAACCCCTACCGCATGATGTTTACGTGCCTTTAATCTGGAACATATTATGCTAAGTTGGTACAATTTGCATTGCGGTTCCCCCGACCGTACCCGGCCTAAGCTACTCTCCAAACAAAACTGTCCGTTAATATTGGCACTGAAATTCAGCAGTGAATTACAAAAACTAATCAAATTGCTCCATTCCTGAATATTTTCACAAGACCTATCAGCCCGCCTTGACATATTCTCGCAGATTTCTGTTAGTGAATAGATTCGCTTTGCTTAGATTAGACTACACATGAAGCTTTGTGCATAAGCCTTTATTTCTTATGCCTGTGTTATTAAAACTGCGATAAGAGGATAACCTAATAAAAATTGTAGTAGACGACTGAAATTGGACATTGCTTATTAGTGAAGGGTCAAATTCTGGACGATTGGAAATCGATCCTTATTTTTCTCTGGTTGCTAAATTTAATGACCATCAATATCCAAGGAAAACAATTAAAACTTACCAAACGAAACTTTCCCCTTTGAAAGTCTTGACATCTTAAAGGAATACCCATTACTTGGGTTCAGTTAAAAATTTAAACGAATTTCCGGATTGAAACGAAGTGGAAAGCTACCCTGATGGGGTTTAATTTCCTTTCATTCGAAATTGAACCTCAAACTTTTCCAGTTCAATTAAGTGAATGTTAATTTTGATAGCATTTGAATAAAATTATTTATTTAGAATTATCTACTTGTGACGAAGTTTTTCATCTCTAAATTTAATAGTACTTTTAACGAACAAAAAATATCTATGTTGACAGGATTACCATCCCGACGCTGGCCGTTAGTTCTTGCTCATTGATGGAGTTGCTAGGAACTTTAATACGAATTGGGTTCGGATTAGCAAGCTAATTTGCTTATAACAAATTCACAAACTTCTCTAATCCCTTTTGTCAAGGTTTAATGAGCTCAGACACTTAAATACAGGTAGAAAGAATGTACATTACTGACGACTTAGACGCAATTCTGCTTCCCATTTTTTCCCAGGATTTGTGGACGAAACTGGTACGCCAGTTCAATTCGACGCATTTGGCAACCCTGTAAGCTTCCCGAATGCTATTGACGGCTCAAATAACCTAAACCAGGAGAACGCCACCATCCCTTGTGAAATATCAGAGTCCAAAGCGACGATTCCAGGTTTCATTTGCAAGGGACAGTTGCTTTTCGAAGACAATTTTAATTCTGGTATTGAGAAGGGAAAAATATGGACTCACGAGATCAAATTTCCAAAAGAACCGGTTAGTTTTAATTGCAATATTTTCCGGGTAATTTTTATATAATATGAAAATATTATGGGCGTAGCTATCGCCGTATGAGCCACATCAATGATGCGATGCCTCCGGGCTACAGAGGCCCCTAACGTGTTTAAGCAAAAATTAGTAAAATATTATCCACAATGTCACTTATTCTCGTACTTCCTAGGAAAAAAACACATAAAAAAAACTTCAGAGTTTTTACTTCAGAAATGACAATAGACAAAAAAGCAATCTCTTTTTTCTCCGGTTTAAGCGTGCTCCCAAAAGTTGGCAACATCCTACATCGGTTATCACTAGGAGGAAATGATAACTTATAATCAATAAATACATATATATTTTAATTCAATGCAAGCATTTTTGTTTCTTTAATGAGAAATCTTTACCCTTCATTTGGGTCCCCCCAACTAATTTTGATACAGGGCCCCTCCAAGGAACGCTACGCTACTGGAAAGTGTACATATATATACA
>DWDU01000140.1:0-23200 GCA_018245575.1 Jemadia suekentonmiller | reverse complement strand
GTTCAGCGCAATATCGTCCTTATATTTGGACCCGCAATGGTTAAAGTTGCGTATATGTCCCATGGGAACGGTCTCGGGACTACGATGCAATGCATCACTGCGATTTATTTAAAACAATGATATATCTTCGAAAGGTTAAACGCTAGTGCAGTATGATAATTACAACAGATCATTTTAAAGCAGTGCCTAACATTGTAATTTAGTGACTTTAGGAGTTGGAAGTATTTCGCATTGTAATGGTTATTCTGAAAGCGTTTATTATAATTTTACTTATTGGGTTAGATTTAGACAGACTATTGTGGTTATATGGCGTGTATGTCACTCGCAATGCACGTAATTATATACAGTTTTAAAACTATGTATCACTCGATAGAGCGGTCTAGTAAAACATCGTAATTATGATAATTCTTACATAATTAAATTGAAGCAAAAGATATTATTCAGATCCAGAATCATATTAAATGGCAATTATGTAACCGTAATTAACAGAAAAATATTATTATGACCGTACGTTTGTTTGCGCGTTTGTTTACGCCGTGACAAGTAGGTAGGTAGGTCACACTATTGCCCACAGACATCGGCACTTAATCTTAAATATATCTAGGAAAGTTATTAGTGTCAGTTCAGTCAATACACTCAGTATTATTTGTTAATAAAACTATTAGATATTTAATATTAATTTGTAATAGAACTGTTAATACTCATAAAGATTAGGTTTTCAATTTGTCTTGCCGGTACGCATGTATGAAGAGAGTGATGAATGTAATAGGACCACAAACGGTATGTAAGATAAGAATAGAGATATTTAGCACTCGCTACTATCTGCATACCCTGTAACTCACCTGGTGCGAAGATATGTATGTATCAGACATTAATTATCTTACCATCAATATTATCCAAGTAACAATTACACCAAATGCTCCTAACTACATGTCACTAAATACAAACGTTTCAGATATTAAACGAATGCTCCAATTCCAGGCTACAATAGACCGGCCGGGGAACATTCCAGTGGTGATAGCGTTCCCCACTGTACTGTACCAGACACAGAAGGACTGCCAGCGGGAGCTGTCGCTAGCCCTGGGCACTGTGGTGAACGCGGTGTTCAAAAACCAGCAGTGGGTGTACGCGCAGACGCCGCACGGAGACGAGGGCTACGTCCTGTACAGCGCGTGTTTACCGCTGGGGATATTGCCTAATAGGTAAGACAATTGCATATCAGTGGCGCATACATCGGAACAACGAGCTGATTGATTAAATTATACGCAGACGATTTATATGCGTGTACCTCGAGGTAGGTGCGGTTTGGCTACCGTCAACAGCACATGAATAAAGACCTCGGTGAGGTATGGAACTAGTGGGTCTATTAAAAAATTCTCACACTATATTTACGTTTATATAAATTATATATATTTTTTTTAAATAACCACAAAGCTATTAATAGTAACAAAGTGATTTTGGAAGATAAGATTTTTCCTTGGCTAGAAGTTAAAAAAAATTAGCTTTTGTACCGCTTGTTTAGCCGCTGACGTAAGTGAATTAATCTATGAGGTATTGGTTCCATGGCAGCGAAGTGAAAGCAACTGTTAACGTTATAACTTACACAATGCAGTGCACTACTATGGGCTTTATGTTGTTATCAATCAAAGAAACGTTAGGGGCCAGTAATGTTATAGGAAATTCTCAGCGGCCAGCGACCAGTGAAATCGCTGGATTCAGAAAGCACCAGATCGAGTAGAGAAGCGCCTATTAGGGAAGGGTTATGTCCGAAGATAGCCTTTTAAATGTTGATGTGGTGATGGAATAATAGATTTTATAGGTGGCAGAACTCTCCATTAGGTACGTAACTATTTACACCACTAACCAGCACTCCTGACTACATTAACAATATTGCTTGAAAGAATGCATCATCTTACATAGCATACGAAGATTACTGCGAAGTAGTTTTAACTTGGAACCTGCGAATGGATTTCCGCAAAGTAACGTCTGATAACGTTAACTGTACCAGTTTCGTGCCTGCGACAGTGACATAATTTAATAAGCAAGTCGTGCGTGACTCGCCTCAAGTCCGGTCAGTTCAATCAGGGATTAAATAATAATATGTGCGGCTCGCTGTGACAATTTGAGATCAGATGACCGACACGTACCTATGTTTGATAGTTACGATTATATCGGTTCAGATTTATTGCAAAGAGTATGCTTGCTTACCAAACTCATACAGTACTAACGGTATGATCCACTGATGGCTTTTATGAGAGGATTATTGAGATTGAAATAATTGTAAAAAAAAAAAAAAATTGTCTTTATTGGGACAGTTCGGAGAACGACTTGGCGACACAAGCCCCGATTCAACTCTGTTTTTGATATTGTTCTATTTTTATTTCAGGACGACCGTACAGAAGAAAACGCCGTGCTGGGAGAGCAGCACGGACATATACCCGCGGCCCTGTGGTAATCTCACGGACACCGAAAAAGAGCAGCTTCGAGGGAGAACCCGCTCGGAGTGCAGATATCGGCCCCGCAATGAACGACGATACAAAACTTCGTGCGCTGAAAAGGACTTTGACTCCCTGTACTTAAAAACCAAATCTGTTTGCTGCAATATGGACAAAATTCACGGAAAGGACAATTTCCGTGATCTCGTCAGAAATGTGAAAAGACAGACGTTATTGATTGTGAATAGTGATTATACGGGCAGTGTTCTGAATAATACGCTATCTGTGCGCAAGGGTAACGTGGTTGTGCTAGTACAGGGCGGCGGTGTGGAGACTGACGTGGACTCCGAATGGTTCTACGTGCGGAAACGCGACGGCACACAGGGTTTCATACCCGCCGCGTTGGCGGGACACGGATACATTTGACCCATACTTAATGAGTATGAGAATTGTCTACCGAATTACATACATAGTTACCTCAGTTTGTAAGGTCCTGCACATACAAATGGCAGTCAGTCAATAAACAGTATCATAATAATTTTTAGGCATATTAGAGTAATACAAAATGAAATATTAAACGTTAATTATCAGTAGATATTATAACGCTGCCTACAGCACCAAGTCCAGAATAAAAAACAATTTACTTTGAGTGTTTCTGGACTAAACAGAAATTGCACTTCAGCTACACATGGCTTCTTATATTTTTTTACTTGTATAGCTTCGTTTCTGGTACAGTCAAGTAAGTAGACATAACTGCATAATTAAATCTTGATACATATTTCTAATGTGTAAACCAAGTCGCCCAAAACACAATTTAAAAATAAAATTATTCTATTACAGAATTAGTCACACAACTGACATACATGACTTCCAATAAAATTTATTTAAATAAATAATTTAATACAGCAGGTTTTAAAACACTGAATTGTTTTTTATAATTTATGAATCTAAAACGAAGGCGATTATAAAAAGTTATTGCGTTTGATTGTTCAAAATAAAATCGTTCATAGTAATAAAATGTTGATTTATGCTTTAAAGTTTTTTATTATCTACAGTTAAAAATGAAACGTTCTGGATTTTACTTACATTATTGTAAATGTGTGGGCATTAATGGCAAAAATTGCGGCCGAACGAGTTTTGTGACATATTAAAAAGAGGATGTTTAAACAGAGAATTTAGAAAGTCATGAGAAAATAAAAAGATATCAAGTAATTTCGACAAATATAAACGATGCGTGGGAATGTTTGCAAATACTCATGTAGCTTTTAGATTTGTCGAATTTATTGAGGTCTTTTGTTTTTTATCTGATGGGAATGTTCTACATTCCTCTGCCTACCTCTTCGGGGATTACAGGCGTGAATATACGTTTTTTTTTACGTTTTCGCATGATTTTCTGAGTTGTCTATTTAATATGTCGTAAATCATTACTGAAATATGTTAACTCGAATAGTATGTACCTATTGCCAGAGATCGATCACAAAGAAATTATATGTGTGCGTTTCAAATTTATACAAACGCTCAGTATACTTGTTTTGCTAGAGTAAATTACTTTAACAATGATAATGTATATCATTACACACATACTTACATATAAAACTTGCCTCTAACAGCTGCACACATGCACACCTATACACAGCATCCTGCCTATACACACAATTACATATAAAACCTACCTATAACTGTCTCGTTGGTCGTGTTGGTTGCAAGTGCGACTGCCGATCAAGAGGTGCTGGGTTCAAATCCCGAGTCGGGTATTATTGGATTTTTCTAACTGAGATTTTCTGATAGTAGCTTGAAATCTGTACATGTGCCTGGTGTATGGCAATACACTCACCACCTATTCTATAGTGGAACCTAAACGTAATTGGCGAAACCCGAGTGTAGCATACTCCTCTGCTTACTTCTTCAGCGATTACAAGCGTAAGATTACGTTAATAAAGTGATTTAAGTAACTTTTCAAGTTTCTGGTTAAAAATGGTTTCCTTTTTTTTGCTTAAATGTTGCTAACAGGTGAAATAGGTGAAAGAAATAAAAACGTACAAACTTTATTACATGTCATGGCTTATGTTAGGATTGTAGTCTGGCCTAGCCAAAATATTCAACAACGATTATAATAGTTTAGAGGATTTGAATTAGGACACAGAGGAAGAGGATGCAGGTCCCAAGGGAGGCGGAGACTCACCCATCTTGATCATATAGGCCAGATCCTGACTGATGGGGAGTCAGAAGTCTCCAAAACTGTTTCCCAGTAAGGGATCTAGTGTAAAAATATGTATGTGTTAACGAGGGTCAGTGTATCCAAAATATTATTTGTGAAAAAGAAAAGAAATTAAATTCAACTTAAACTTAAAATGAACCATATTTATTTATCTCTAACGAAAATGCAACACTTGATCTCTATAATTAAATGTAGTGCACAGATCTATTTCTGGACTCGAACCGGCAATAGCCAGGACTTTGTTTGGACTGGTCCTCAGTGCAACCGAGTACACAGTCGTGGCCGACACTGGCAACTCCACACGAATATTCCCAGAATAGCTGAGCTGGTACAGATGTTTCGAGGTGCCGCCCGCTACGACGCAGTCATCGTGGAAGAGGGACACGTGGATGCCGTGATTAGGGATGTCGAACACCGTGGTGGCATCAAGGGAGCGCAGGTGCCAGAGCGCGAGACGAGGTCCACCGCCGCATACCTATAGATAATTTCATTGTGTATAAAATATGATAAGCGGCAATGATACATATGAACAGCAAAGCTTTTTTGATAAATCACTTTAAATTTGTCCAAATCAAGTTGTTCATTTTGCAGTATTACTTTGACCATTTTAAATTACGTTTATTATAATATCATATTTGTTGGAAGCAAAAAGCTGAAGATCTAGCTCAGTGGCACGCTATTGGAGAGGCCTATGTCCAGCAGTGGGCAGCTAACGATGATGATGACATATTTTTCAATAAAATGTGGGATTTATATGTAAGAAAAATATTAAATACTAAGTACATAAAATTAGAAAATGCCAGTAACATGTAACATCACACCTATATCTCCTTAGAGATAGGCAATGGAGTACATTTAGAACCCACTCACTATGAATAGGGGGCCAGCCCATAGCCATACACCGGGCACAAATGCAAACTCAGATGCACCACCAGGAATTTCAAGGTACAAAACCCAATAGTACCTCACCCGGGATTAAATCCAGGACCTGTCAACCAGCAGTTGTACTTGCAACCACTCAACCAACACTACAGTCAATTTATCTGTCTAGGTTTTCATATTAAGCTCTTAGAAAATAAAAATTGTATACATATGTGTTAATGAAAAATTACCGTATAGAAATCCCATTCAAATCCTGCAGTAATAGTTTCTATAATTCATAAACTTACAATCCAGTCATCTCCCAATGCTGCAGATCCAATCCACTTTCCAATGTCAGGTCTGGCCAATTTACTCTTTTTATGTGGTTCTATTTTATTCTGGTAATTCTTACTTCTCATATCCCATAGTAGCACTAAGCCATCTTCACCTGCTGAGATCAGTTGCTGACCACTGAAAAACAATTAACAAGACTATTATTATATGTTAATTAACTTATATGCAGTTAGTGCTTATGTATTTCTAACTTAGAACAGATTTTTAAGCCCACACCTATTAATTAAAGTCTTTCATCTAATCCCATTATACATATCAGAGGCTGCGATTTTTTAATTGACTTTAATTACTGCAGTAAATACAACTACCTATATCTAAGATCTACATTATCACAATATTTAGTTATTTCAACCTATTCCACTGTAAATGTAACATCTGTAATCCCCAAAGAGGTAGAGGTCGATACAGAAGAGTGTAGTACACACCTATGTTTCACCAGTTATGTCTACATTTATTACATTACAGGTTATCATATTTTGGTTTTACTATGAATACAATAACGTCTTCAGCTTACAAACAACTAAGAGAGCTTAATTTATTGGAGGTAAAACTGTTTAAAACAGACAGAACTCTATTAAATGGCCACACCACTACACTGTGCTAGACTTTTGGAAGATTAATGCAATTATGCTGTTGCTGCAAAACTGTTAACAGGCAACACTTTGGATAGTACCAGCCAGCCAACTGTACTGGTACAATTTTAAGTCTAAAGCTGAAAATAACAACTTAACATCAAGTCACATTTGTCTTCTTTTTTTTCCATTTAAGTTTATCTTTAATGTAATAATTATTATGGTAGAACATATCTCACCTTCCTTGAACACTGTGCACATAGTCTGTATGCCCTTCATACACACACACTTGTCTGCCGTCCTCTAGATTGAACACATAGATGTTATTATCCCCACAACCTGCATAGAGTTTGTCGTCCTCCTTAGAAAACCAAAGATAATTCACATCACACTGCTCTATAGGCGACTTGGATGAAATTGGTATTTTCCACAGTGGTTTACCCAATTTTAAATTTAGAATGTTCTTCCAATCCCATCCCAGGATTTTATTCACTGTACCAACAACAAGGAACTTTTCAGTCGTCACTAAACTACACACTTGGCTAGCGGGATCCAGTGTATGTTTAAACTTTGGCTTGTTATAGTCAGGTGTGATTAATTCTGTCATAGGATTCAGTATGAAGTCCAAGCTGTGGAAATGTCAAATATGTTGTCAATGTTGTCCTATACACATGTTCTTAATGCCTTATATACAAAAATTTGTCATTGATTTGTTTTTATGGACATGTCATACATTACAGGAAGTTTGTTTACATCCCACTATGAAATAGGTGGTAAGTCTATTGCCATACATCAGGCACATATCCAGTTATAAAAATCCAATAGTGCTTGACCCAGGACTCATAGATCAGCAGATGCGTTTGTATCCAACACGACCAACGACGCTGCCAGTCGAATTAACTGTATATTATGTACCAATCCTCATATTTCTTATCTAAACAATTCCTATCAATCACAATGACGTAATGATGAAGGATTCTCTAATTAATATATTTGTAAAACAGCAGAAGTAACCTACAGTAAAAAATCAACGTCTAATAACACATGGTTAATAATAATACTTGATAGAAACCATTGAACCATTAACACTAACAGTAATAAAAATACTATGTAAACGGAAAAATAATTTATTTCATATAACGTTATACACTTACTCGAAAACAGCGAGCTGACCGTAAATATTGCCGGCAATGAGATACTTTCCACACGGCGAAAATGTTTGGCATAGCACTGTGTTGTATAAAATTTTGTTGAGCATTATAGTTTAACGTGTCTGCTTTAATCAATAATAACCAAGAGTATACAAACACAAAAGCCTAAGTTTATTTAGTATAAGAATACTCAAAACATAACCTCTAATATAATCGAAATATATATTTATTTGATTTATTGATTCAAACCTTAAGCAGATCAGTTTGTAAACTTCATATTCGTGATCTATTTGACAGTACACCTGTCAAACTGATGGACAGATTAAACAAATTAATGTAGATAAAACAATACAGATTAAGTTCAGCAAGTACAAGTGAACGGGCAGAACGGTCGTGTTAGGATCGTATCACAATATTTTAAGTTAGGTATGAAAAGAGACAAACATATTACCAGTTTTTTTGTTACTCTTCCATGGATTTTCATTAAATATATTTTAGCAGTTATTTATTGAAAAACGTTGGGGTACTTAGTATTCAATATCCTTTTGTAGACAGACTGTTATTAACATTGTTAGCAATTACTATGACTATGATAATATTTATGAGAAATAAATAAATTACACAGTAATAATAGAAAACTAGCAAATTAATTACAGTACGATTTGATACGATATACATATTTACCACGTGTGCTTTACATTTTAATCATAGATAAATACCATAGATAGATTCGCAAATATAAGATCGACATTAAATTTCTACTTGGACAGAGACTGACAAAAAAAATCATAATCTTTCAACCAAGATGGACGTATATTTTACGTGCTGAATTATTAGATTTCATTACAAAGGTATTATTATTTTACTATATGTTATGAAATAATTAGTGTATTGCGTATTTAGAACTAAAAATAAGTGTTTACTATTAATAAGTGAGTAAAGGTGCCGGGCGCGCGTTTCGGATTAGGTTCCATTTCAATACATAACTTCGATTGATTTCTGTTTGCTTCGACTTTTAGATACGTATAACACAAATATGTACAATGGAATCGGACTCACGACGCCGAGGGGTTCTGGTACCAACGGTTACGTGCAGAGGAACTGGGCTTCAGTGCGTAAAACTAAAGATTCTGTGAACTACCGCACCGAAGAAGAGATAGCTAAATTGGATTCAGTTACAAATAAACAACCAAACCGTGAGATATTAGACCATGAGAGAAAAAGGAAGATTGAGGTGAAATGCGCTGAACTCGAAGACAGCTTGGAAGATCAAGGGTGAGTGGGAGGATTGTATTTCCTACCTTTAAAAAGTGTATTTGTACCCGGTGTATGGCTCACCACCTATTCCATGGTGGGACGTAAACGTAACTCGTAAAAGGTGGTAGTATACTACAGTGCCATCCTCTTCGAGAATTATTGGTATAATGTTACATTTTGAAAAGTGTATAATTTGTTACCAGTACTACACATTACAAAATAATGTGACATAATTAACAACCTATTTTTATGTATGTTTTTGTATGTATATATCCTGTAACCAAAATATAATTACATTCTAACTTAATTATCAATCATAAATAATGATGAGGATAACAAGGGGATAATGAAAAAAAACCTGAGATATCTTTATAATGAGACATTGAAACATTAGTCATTACTGTATTCAGTAATGTTTATGGAATGTAAAAAAAAAGTATATTGTGACTAATCCCCAAAGAGGTAGGCAGAGGAGTATAGTACACTCTCATGTATCATCAGTTATGAAACTTTATATATATGTACTTGTAAAGTCCTTTCAGTAACCTTCTCAATAATCCTTCTCATTCTGAAATTAGGCACATGCACGACTTTGGAATGATGAATGAATTCATGACTCTCAAATAACTAGATTCATATTTCTATAGTTAGACAGAATGTTAACTGGAAATGCCCAATTTAATTGGTCTGCATGTATTTCTATCATCTCATGCTGTTGCTATGGTTTATTTTGTAGTAGAATAAACAATTGTGTTTTTTCATGTAGACATAATGCCATAAACTGTATGAATAATTTTATCCTCAAAGAATTTTTATCGGTACTGAAATAGATCAGATTAACATTTGATATCAATATAGACAACTTTATTCTTGTCAGTGTTAAATGTAATAGAGATGATGACAGTAAACGAAAATCAAAGTTATGCATCTATTTAATGAATGGTAAATAATGGATAGCAGAACACATTTATTTTATAATTATGAGTGAGATTATTTATTATTTTGATAAAAGAACACTCTAAAATATGACAATCCACCATGTTATGTTGAACACCAATCAGAACGAATGAACATTCAACTAGATCTGAATGACAGCTCTTGTTTATTTCCTATATTCTGTCATCAATCTGGTTGAATGTGATATTACAAGTGATATGATGATACTTTAAAGTGTTTTGACAGAAATGAACAAAATTTGAAATTGAGATGTAATTCTTTTCATATTAATTCCTCATTTTAAGCAGAAATATGATATACATTATATTTAATATTCATGTCTGGACATAAGAAAACATTATTGAAAATTTGTTATCATGCCTGTTCTTGAATAGGAAATAAAATATCCACATAATTATATAAACACATTTATTATATTTGATCATGTGAAAATTCTTATTTTATCACTTAGACTATAGACAATAGTTTATAGGCTTTCTACAATGATAAAATATTTATTAGAGAGGGTCTAAAAACTAAAATTAGCATTTTTCTATTTGTGGTATTAAGATTATGTATTTTACATGCTGTAGGTCTACTTTCTTCTATGATAGAATTTAAGAAACAAATAGAATCTTTCAAGGGAATAATTGAGTGGTAATCTTAGATGTCATTTTCTTAGTGGTGCCATAACCAATTTATACTTGTATTGCCAGAGACTCCATTGTGATGAACTTTTAAATATTAGATATATTTAAATTTGCCAGTTGTCCTAGCAGTTACATTTTTTTTGTGGTGCCTGTATCTTTTGTCTTGTTGTCATTATTGATGTGAATTGTATTGCATAAAAGACAGACATTGAGAAGAGATAATTCTCTATGATACAAGTATGGAACTATGAAAAATTGTCCTGGTTGTGATGCTGTGACTTCACCCAAGGGACCCTGCGGAAGACCAGTGCTGGTTGTTTATAGACTTCCAGCACAATGCTGAGCAGGATCCTTACTTTTTTTGTTTAGTTTTTTTTTCATCTTTCATTTGTTTTAATATGTTGTATATGTGTACACTATCACAAATAAAGCTATCTACCTTTCAGACTACCTTTGGAAACATGAGTAAATTTTGCTTTTTACAAGTTTAGTTTCTTGTAACTAAAGGGGATGATTTGCAATATATGATTATATGTTAATTGAGATCTCATGTTCACCAGCCTGATCAACTCTTGCCTCCCAAGTGCCTCTACTGTATTCACATATCACAGCAGACAGCTTCTCTGCAAAAGCATTGAGGTCATACTTAATCCTGGGGTAACCGGTACAAATCCACATTTTTCTTAGTTATCATGATCATGAGTCCATCTGAATCCACTGCTGGACTTATCCCTCTAATGAGAGTGGTTGCACCTAGTCGTCGGCTTGCCACATCCAAAGTTTGCTTGAAACCTTTCATAGGTCATCGTACATCTAGCCAGACACTCATACATTTATTGCCCATGCTAAATAGCATGTCGAATATGATAAATATGTAGCTTAAAAATATGTGCTTTCGGAATGTACTACACTCCTCTACCTACCTCTTAGGGGATTACAGGTGAGCTGTTATGTTTATCTAAAATATATAATATGATTGTCAGTTTGTATTGTTTATAAGTAACACAATCCTCATTTGTAATTGTTATGCATTGTTGTCCATTAAAATTTTGTTCTAGAGCTTTCTCTTACACTCCCAAGTTGATTTTGATGTTGATGCATATGGATTACTCTGTTACTAGATCACATTGTCCTTATAGACTATCAGAACAGCATAATGCAATAAACAAAATCATCATTATTATCATTATCATCACAGTTGAGATCATTTTAAAGTTCCACTATTGAGGGAACTTTTCTTATCAGACTAGGGAGAATTTAAGTATGAAACTACACTGGCCAAGTGCGTCTTGGGAGATAGCTATAAAGAACACTGTGGAGAACTCTACGTAAGAGTTTACTGATGTCGTTAGTCAAATGCAGTGTGGCTTAATAAACATTATTCCGTTTTTAAAATGTCTATTTAAACCGCGTGCCCGCGTGAGCGCCGCCACTCTGTCTACGGACATGTGCGCGTTTACTCTATTTATATCAATTTGTAATAGAATATCGCATTATACTAGTTTTCTCTCGTTCGCCACAAATCATGCAAGTGTCCGTACGTCATGTGAGCGAGCTACTCGTATGTTACATAATAAACAGAGAGAGAGAGAAAGTAACGCGGGGTCGTTATGAGCGTTGTAGTATTTACATTTCATTATGTATATTATCAATATACAGTAGAAACAGCTGTTGCTAACAATCGCGTTGTTTTCTGTGTGTATGTAATGTATGTATGTATCGGTGCTCGCCACACGTCACCTGCAACATGTAACAGTGTAATGTTATTGATACTCCATAAACATGTAACTGTTTATTGGCTGGATATTGTTAACCTGGCCTCTACTTATTCCTTTAAGATTTATTGCGCATGTGCGTGTTAGGTCTCGTTATCGATTTATTACTAGGTATGTAGTAAAATCCCCTTTGTTTATTCTTTTTTTTTTTCAATTTACTCGTACAACCCCTGCGCGATCCGTAAGGTCGATCGTTGCACCCCTAGGGGCAACAACCCTCGCTGCGCACGAGTACGATCAATAATTCAACAGCGCGGGACCGGCTACCCCCGGCTGATATACTTTATATAATATTCACCATATCCTCACTTCGTTCAGTGTACGAGCGCGCGCCGCGGGCGTGTTATCGTATTTTTTTATTGTTTTCCAAAAGTAATTTCGCGATTACAGCAGCCACTAGCCGTGTTGTGTCATGCATTGGTGAGTTCAGGTGCGCCGTGGTACGGTCGCGCGGACTATTTATTTTCAATTTTCAGTACATTCGGCGTGTTTATTTGTATGTATATATATGTGCGTGGTGATGTGACGTTTCGGCGCGACTGTACCGAACGCCTCGACGTCCTCCGTCGCTTAGACGTCGGTCGTGCGCGCGGGGAGGACACGTTATATGTAAACTGGGCTTAGCGATCGTTTTGTTGATATTTAATATGAGCGTCTCATTGGTGTGGCTGCGCAGGTTGCCGAAGGAGGAGATCGCGGCGCGGGTGGCCGCGTTCAGGGCGAAGCTGTCCGAGGCGGGCGCCGGCGGCAAGAACGTGCCCAGGGATGAGTTTGGACGAGTAGCGTGAGTAACAATAATAATTTATTAAAAAAAAAAGGTTTTAAATAAATAATACGTACAGTCTGTGTAAGGACCTATTCCTAAATAAACAACTCAAATCTGCCATTACTTTTATTCACGTGTATAAAAGTCAATTGTCGGTCGCATACCGTAATAGATGTTTATTTTATTCATTCCATATTAATTGTATACAATTTATTAGTCACTTGTGTGTCAATGTATGAACAATATTTCTAGGTGAAGTGCGAACAAGTGTGTATGAAGTTACTTTCCAACTTACATTGTGGATGTTATAAACAGCTGCTGTAATAACATACGAGGTCTATACTATTGATACAATTAATAGGCGAATCGGTGCCTAGTCAAGTTTATACAACATATTGGTTATATACTTGAGCGTGTTTAAATCACAATTTATAGACTAAATTAGGACGATATGGACAATCACGCCTCTAATCCCCGAAGAAGTAGGCAGAGGAGTGTAGTACACTCGCATGTTTCACCTCTTACGCTTTACATCCCAACATTGAATATATGGTGAGCTTATTGTCATTACACCGACTACAAACCCTAAGTTAAATTCTATGTTAGAGGAGTCCTATAGTATCCGACTCGGGACTTTTCAATCGTTTAAGATGATAAAGAAGAAAACTTATACTTTATCCTATTCCAATATAAATGTACCTATATAGGTGTTGTCAATTATTCGTATGTGCTGCTCGCTCGTTTGCTATTTGCTTTTACATAAAAAAATGAAATAAAATTGTGTCTGCAATAAACTTTTTGATTCAAAATGGTACATGTTTTCATAAAATATCCATTAAAATTTATTATAGCGTTTTCAATACGTCGAGTAATTTAAATTGTTTCTTTTTTCTGTAAAGCAATTAACAGTCGATAATTCAATGTTAGATGAATATTGAACGGTTTCTTAATATTAGGTATTATCAACACATTGCCATCTTATACCAACTTCGATTCGAAGACACCCTATGATATGGCACCGAGTTTGGCATATTATCGGACAAGATATTACCGGGTTTTTCTTTCTTTATTTCCGAATAGTATTAGATCGGAATCTGAATTCGTGCCCAGTGTATGGCAATAGGCGCACGCCCTGGCTCATGGACTTATAATAACATAAGAGAATAAACATGGGAATACCTACGTACTAGGCTTCCTCCGCCTACCGCTTCGTAAAAATACAGACGTGACGTTTTGCTATGATGGTTATAATAATAATTCATATATGTATTTAAGTATTAAAATACAGGGTAAATTTTTTGTAGTACAATCAACTTCCCAGTGTTTTGTAGATTGTTGTCGCGTGATTTATAAGTAAACAAGTCGATTGGAACTTTAGGCGAAACTGGTGCAGTCACGAAGCTTACGGTTTTACCGAACAGTTACCTCGTTTAATGTTATGTGACATATTAATTAGATATTAACTAATAATATTATTATATTAAATTAATTAATATTATCTTATCGGTAATTAATCGGTAATAACATTAATTGATATTATCTAATAAAATTTCGATTATTAAGTGCATGATTTCATTACAAACGAAACATGAAAAGGGCGTAACTTAATTTATTTAATTACTATTACGATTCTCAACTACTATTCTCATCCGACGCGTAACAGATATAGTGAAAAGTGGGAATATCTACGAAACTCTGCTGCCTGCCCCTTCGGGGAAGCACAGGCGTAATTTTATTTAGATACTATGTACTTAGCCGTATTTTTGGTGGCCATTATCGAATTTACCGTACATAGTGTATTTTGAAGTTTCAGTTGTATATGACCTTGTCGGCCAAAAAGTAAACAATACTAGTTACGAAAAATGGCCTTATATTACGTTAAAAGGTCAGTTTATTGTCATCCCCCAATAGAAAGGTAGTATCCATTCTTTAAATACAAAAGGGTCTTTATATTGATCGGATATTATTACGTGGCCGCCGCCAGTCGTCGAGTAAAGGAAACTCGACTCAATTGAAAATGTTACTAATTTTATTTTATTTTCGATTATACTTACGTATAAACTCGTTGGGTTACCAAATTATATGCTTCAAAATGAAATATTGCAATAACAAGATAATTACTTATTTTTACCTATATTTTGTGTATGAAGAGAGTGATGGAGAAGCAGCACGTCAATCATTGAAGGATATTCTTAACTCTGTGCTTACCCTGTAACAGATATGGCGTGACGATTTAAATAAATATTATGTTAATGGATATAACATGTCTCTTGTCATCCTTTTCTCTCTCTGTTCCTAATTGATTTAAATCAGTGCCCTATATTTTCATCTTTCATAATGAAATCGTGGTATCAATACTCATTTATATTTAATTCTCAAAAATAGTATATTTTTATTAAGCAGACTATTTTTACACTAATAAAAACTTACACATTTACGTAAGAAAATGACTTGTAAAACTGTTAAAAAGCTACTTGGATTTTGTTGCGTTCAACTTTAATTTATACACTTTAACATTGCACGTACCTGCTGATTCGGCATTCTTTTTGTAATAGCCATAATAAGGGGCTCAGACAAAGAGATTTATATCTAAGGGCCGGACGGGCCGCAGTCCCCGTGTGTATCGATCGGTCCCGGCGCGAGCCGCGTTCACGTCGCTGGGAGGATTTTTATACTACCTACATATACATACAGCGCTAGTTCTGTCCCACGTCACGTACTTCACCGACAACACGTCAAGACGCGTATTTGCTACTGTATCCGACCTCTATAGGCAATGCTGTTAACGTACAAAAAAAATATATATTATATAACCTGTTGCTCAATTTTGAAAATGATTCCTATCATCATCGACCTGTTTTAGTCCACCATTATCCCCGAGCTGGCTATGCAGCTTGGGGATTTGGGCGTGGTGGTAGGGAATAATATTACTAATATTCATTAATAAAGATACAGTTACATTGCTTGTTTGTTACTTATCGTTAAATAAATTTAAATCGAAAATTATAACGTAATGTGAAACTGTTAAATTAGTTAATGTTTATTTATTAAAATAAACATGTAGACGATGAATTCGGTTAATAATAATCGATATAATACATGTACCATATGTGTATATATACATACATGTGTCTTTATATTAAGCAAATAGATCATTTCAGTACTGCTGAATAGTTCGAAAACAAAGCGTATTGAGATTAACGAGTCACTTCAGTTGCTTACGCTTCAGCTTGTTCAATCGGCCCGTTTCAAACGCTCGACATATTATTTTGTTCAGACGCAACTTATTATTGCGATGATGTCACGGAAATAATTCGCGTCGCGTACAGGTGACACTAGGAGTGTGAGTTGGGAGGAGTGGTCTGTTCATGTCTAGTCTGCTAGTTCTTTCAAATACAACGGCTCCGGGAGCATAGCAGATTTTAATAGAGTTCGATAGGAACTTATGTAGACATTTCAGTAAAGACCGACGACGGTCCATTTATAAATTCAGTGGAAAAATCACCTGGATCCGATCCGTCTGGTCTATAGATATATTTCGAAACAGCCCTGCCCGTGACGTATCTGTTTTTTCTTTCTATTATCCACCCCAATGTATTTTCTGTCTGCCATTTTAATATCTTTTAAACACCACATATGTAAAAAACCACATATTTTAATTATTATCATAACGTAACAATAACACTCATAATAATAATAATATTATACATTTCCATTTAAAAATAGTTATACGTTTGTACGTTCGTATATTAGAGGACAACTTCCGTCGTCAGCCTCGTTTGTATCAATAGTTATAATGCAAAGGGAGATGACACAGATGCCAAGATTCCTCGCTTTGTAGTGTCATGTTTTGTCTAAAAGATTTTGCAGAAGAGATATTGGTCTTAATAATTATGACTGCAAATTGGCTGAACGCCTGTTATCTTTCGGTCCATTCAAAGAGATTAATTACAAATTCTCCATCGACTTTCATGAAATTAAAATAACTGCAAAAGTATGTGTGGGTGTTTATAAGACAAATCTGTTGATTACCGGATGGAGCAAACTATTCAGATCCTACGTGATAACCAGACACGTTGATAATTTACAAGCAAACACACAACCAGTGCTCGGACTCACCAACTAAATATTTATCCTGGGTGGCTATCGATCACGTAACCCTCACTTCAGCGGTCACAGTCGCTAGCGATTGGTCCAACAGGCCGTTCAATTGTAGTAAACAGTTTTCGTTATTTATCAACAAGTTAAATTGGAGGATACAAAGTAAATTTTAATTTTTTTCAACGCTAAATACCTTGTTGCGTTTTTCTATATCCATAGCGATCCATACTGGTAAAAGTGGTGATAGGGCCTACCGTATGAAAAACGAAGTCTATTCACAGTGTTGAAATACATAAATGTTTTCACTCGGTTTCCATTCTGTCCGTCTGCGAGGTCTTTGAATACCTGGAGGGGTACTTCTGTTAGTAATTACTCTGCCCTTCTTAACCCCTTCTATGACTTGTTTCTTAGGTACTTCACGTAACAATAGCTTGCGGTTGAAACAGACAGAAGGGCTGATGTAAATACATATATAGTAAATGTCCATATAGTCTTAGGTCTGTACTTTTTAAGGGTTTGACGGAATTACTGATGTTATAAGGTACCTAACAAAACATTTTCCACGATTTTTATTTTCATTAATTACATCGTTCGTTGTCCAGTGAATGATTTATTGATTTTAAGTTTGAAAATGCTTTGGCGTCGGCATTTCGGAACCAAAAAATAATCGTTAGTCATGGCTGTTTCCATTTCACTACAGTCTTTAAAATGTTATCATAGATAATTGCACAGTTTAAGAAACTTTATACTTTTGTAATTCAATTTCTTTTTGTAGTAAACTGAAACTTCTCTATTAATGGGACATTTATAAGGCTTTAGTCGTTTCCTCTCTCAACTTCGCGGATATTAATAGATTTCAGCCAATTTAATGAATAAATTCACACGTAAGAAAATTTAATATAACCCTACTGAATGTTTAAATAAACCTTCTTCAGGTCTGACGACGTTAAAAGCAAACTATCCACAATTTTGTACCAATTGAAAAATGAAAGGAAATAAAAGAAAACATTCGATCAATGAAAACAGACCCAAATCTATTTCATTGGTCGTAATATCTACCGCGCCTCGAAGTTCGCTATTTACGTTGGCCATGGTTGAAAACAACATTTATTCGTTATTGATAGTAGTAACTTGGCGCGTACACGTATAGTAATGAAACAGTTTATTTATTTCAGAACTCGCAAGGTTAATCGAGAGCTCTATAAAAAGACGTTTTTCAAAGAAGAGTTAAGGTTGATTGTAGAGAAGCGGGAACATCTTTAAATCCGGTCAGAATGTAGTAGTTCAAAGTCGTTTCTCCGTTCCGAAAAACAAAAAATTCTCGATTTCGCGGTGTGCCTGTGTAAAGTCGTCACACAACAGTCTCGGGCCTTTCCTTAGGTCGTGATTTTGTATGCATATATATGTGCATAAACGTATTTAAGTGTAAGGTTGTCCAGCATTTGCCATTTGCCATTTGCCGATGGATTTTACCGCGCCACGCTATCAGCAGATGTAATAGTAAAGATCAGCTCGGTCGATATACTCGAACTGCTCCCGCCAAGATTGTAGCAGTTCTTTTAATGTCATCATTCGTTAAATCTTCTTTGTTTTAAGGTTTTTCTATCGTAAATTCGCATTAACAGGAAAAATTTTCGTCTCTTAATATGTCTTTGTTTCATGAAATCCTTATTCCGAATTCCATTTGTCCATATCTGCCTGACACAGAGAATTACGTCATATGCTTTTATCGATCTGATAATATTATGACCTCAAATATTTTGCAACAACTGCCCCATAGTTCGTTGCCATTAATCAGAATGAATTTCTTTTGTTCCTTAATGACGCTGCAAATCTTCTATGACATCTACTTTATTATTGCAATTAAACGGAGTAAAATAATTGTATGGCAGAAAGCCTTTCAATTAATTTGCACCTAAATTTAGAATCGCTTCGTTTATCAAGTAATCTTCTACCATCAAGACAACACGACTATTATTTTGATCGACTTTCCTTGTAGTGGAAGGGCAATTTTTTAAATGTTGATCGTATTATACTTATCCATCTAGAATTCATAAAAAATTGATTATTTGTTTGTATGTAGATCAGAAAAATTAGATTACAGATTATGAATGTAAGAATATTTTGTATAATGTACAAGTTACCGAGGTGAAATAATATTTTTTTTTTCAAGCTTTTGTTCGTTTATCGTCCAAAAAATATACCGTAATTCAGTTTAGTTTGGATCATGACTTATCAAATTGTAGCATACTTTTAATCCTTATCCGTAGCAGGAAAGTAACCTAAGTCGCTGGCAACGACTAGTATCGTTTAAAAAATAAACGCATTAATCGCTTAAACGTCATGACTGTGAACTATATTAAAATTCGTTGCGTGAAGCAGAGAATACGCAGAGTTCTAAAACGTGGGTTGTATCAATGGTTTCAATGTGTGTCACTGGCACAATTATGCCGTCCTATTTTATTTTCACTTCAAGCCATGTTCCGTTCTGCAATGATACTTTAGTAGCAATTCGGAATGATATATGTATATATATATAATGACTGCCTCGTTGGTCGTGTTGGTTGCAAGTGCGACTGGTGATCAGGAGGTCTTGGATTCGATTCCCGGGTCGGACACTATAGAATTTTTCTAATTTAGATTTTCTAGTAGTGGCTCGGAGTCTGGATTTGTGCCCAGCGCATGGCAATAAGCTCACCACCTATTCCATAATGGGACGTAACTGGTGAAACGTTGGAGTGTACTACACAACTCTGTTTACCTCTTCGGGGATACAAGCATGAGGTTGCGTATAAAAACGATATAACAGAATCAGTTACAATAAACTATAACTGTACTATTTTTCAACGTTACACACTAAAGGCTTTCAATGATATAGACCTCGTTTTAACTATTTCTTAGATGTCTCAGAATTTACAGGCGAATACTCGTAAAAGTGAGAAAATATTCAATTTTAAGATAGTATTAGGTCATCAAAAATGTAATACACAATAATAAAGAAGTAATACACTCAAAACATTTATCATAGATATGCTACTAAGATAAACAATCTAAGAAACAAAAAAAACCATCTCACATGGGTTATTCACCTCATTCTTCAACCATATCCATTCAAAAAACATTTGAGCGAACAAAAAGTTATTGCAGTCCAGTACTGGACGTTCTACAATTTTAAAATTCACGGCGGACATTTTATTTGCATTTATACTGTTGAACTTTTCACGCGAACTTAATTCGATAATAATTGTTTCAGAACGAAGTGTTCAAAAGTTAATAATTGTTCAGCACACCTCGTTGAAACAAGCCATCTTATTTTAACTGAGTTTTTAAACGTTTTTAACGAATATATTTCTCGTAAAAACAGAATGTTGTTTATACAGCGATTTATTTACTTATTATTAGTTGGCAATCATTACTCTAATTGTATAAGCATTTTTTTAGGGTTTGATATACCTTCCTAAGTTTTTTTTTTTGTTCTAACATACCCGAGAGCCATCATTAATTACTCGTTTGAAACATCTTCTAATTTGTATTCCGTGGAACGTTTGCTCTTGGATTCATTTGTATTTGCCATATAAGGCATATATAAATAATATTTGCTTCAATTAAAATTGTGCTTGAACTCGTGTTAGCTCTGCAGGGTCTAATATTAGCTCGGTCGGGTTTTTCTACCTGTTTCGTAGCTTTGTTATAGTAAATGTGTGCAAAGTCACGCAGAGCGGTCGCGCTCCTTGGCGTTCGTTCGATGTCTTGCGTTTTATGTTAGCCTGGTACTTCTATTTATTTAAAAGACTTTTTTAAACGTTGGTTCTGGCCTTTTTCTTTCTCCAAAAAGAACTTAGTATTCGCATGTAAAGCTTTTGAACGGGACAGTAAATTAATGGATAAGCAATTCGTTCGTTAATGAAATCTTCGAAAAATCTACAAGCATTATCAAACCTTAACATCTCATTGAGAATTTTTACTACGACCATATAATTTCACTTCTTATGTAACTTCAGCCTTATATCCCGTCTCTCTAATGAGCTGTCGTGTAACTGTTACCACGTTTTAATAAGCGACTGTGGCGTCTACGCAGTCAGATGTACGATCGATCGGTATTATAGACATATTATAATTAATCGTCATTTTCAGTGTTTCAATCAGTATGTAGTTATTCGATAATAATTTATAATAGAAACTTGTTTCTTTTGTTGCCGTGTTGTAACTGTTTACTTGTTTTGATATATAATATACTATACTGTATATACAATTTTGTACTATAGCACAATATACGATATTACTTACTTCATATATTTAAATATTTCTGTATGGATATGGTTTTTTGGCGTTTGGCATGCTTTCTGACAACCCTGAAAGAGATCTGGCGTGACGAAATGATGATAATTACAAAAATCATATAATTGATAAAGTTGCTAAGTATTTGTCTATGGATGTTTTGCTTTTCTGCTTTCTGCCCACAATACAAAAAAAATATACCTACTTTATATTATTATATCATGATTGTGTTCCCTATCTGTATCAGCAATATAATTAGTACGTACAGTGTCACAATTTGCTGCCGACCCTCACAGATAATTTAAAGATAAGATAAGGCAGGGTAATGATCTTATTAAGCAAATTTCTTCTACGAGTAGTTCCAGTTATAATTAGTCTGATAAGATTACTAAACTTCACAAATTCTTATCCATTATATTAATTTATCGACGTCTTTGTATATAAGATTGTCGGTGTTGATAAGATGTACGTAAGATTTAAACGTCATCACTAACAGGTTTTAGCGGGATAGGTCTTTTGCAGTTTGATCTATAATAATATTAATAGGTGATGAGGAAACGTTATACCCGTTTTTAAGAATATTGCGCGCCTGGAAGAATACCAATATCAATAGTGTATATAATTTTGTCTAAAATTTAACAAATAAAGTATTCTGTAATGTATTATCAGTAAAATAATTAAGTAGCCTCATTTTAAATACACGTTAATTGCAGTATTTATGGACTTGTAAGTGATATTAATTAACCTCAATGGTTGAGAAGTACATCATACAAATGTTCGATCATTTATACAGTTACAAAACCCTTGTACAACTTTGACCGCTATGATCAAAGTTCGCCAGGTGCACGAAGTTCGCCGCCGTGCTCATGTGTTTGTCCGAGGCACACGCCGCCGACCTAAAGTCAGCAAACTCAAGTAGATTCACACTCGAGCCCCATAGGAAGATTAGCATCGCTGGATGAGGGTCAAAGAGGTTTGAGGATCGATGTAATTCAAATTGTATATTACGAGTAAGTATCAGCTTACATTCATTATAAGGCAACTTTAGGAAGGTTCGAGTTACTTGAAACGTTTTACAGTATTAGATCAAATTGTAAAAGATCAATAATAAGGTATTATAGTTTCGGCATAAATAGTAAGTAATTTTTATCACACGAGAAATCTCATCAAATCGCACTTTAATGTATGATGCTAAGCATTTGGTCGGTTTTGTCTGATGGAAAATGCATATACGTCCTGAGGTAACCGTGTCTGGAGAGAGCACATATTTCTTTACTCTGCTCCGACTATTAAATTCCAGAACATTATTTAAGCCGTATTTACATTCTCAGTTTCGTGATGTTAACAATTTGTTTTTATTGCTCCTTATAACTTTCGTTATTCATAATTTTGTTACTTCTATTTTGTAATTCCTATTTCGCGCAATGTAAATATGTTCCTCGAGCTACTAACAATTTCAGTACACATGGATGCATTAAGGTAAGCCAAAAATTTTTAGCTTCGATTTCAAAAATCTCCGAACTGTCTTCGGCGTCAGCAATTTTACAAATTATTTTCAACGCGCAGATTTTTTCAGAATTTTCTCTTTACAACCATTCAGTATTTCTTCGGGTTTCGGGAACAGGTTTTAAGAACGTACCTGTGTATAAGTAAGCCCATATGTACATATGTATGTACACCTATAGCTCACATGTTTTGGAGTTTCATTCTTTTAGCCAAAATCTCGGCTGACTTCGTATGTGGGTCAAATCGGATCCATACATTTGAAATGGCGTCGGTTTCGTTTTGAATGGAACGGTAGAAATTCCTTGTATAGTACTCGTATGCGTTGGCTGTGCAGTGAAAA
>DWDU01000139.1:0-23217 GCA_018245575.1 Jemadia suekentonmiller | reverse complement strand
AACAGACAAATACAAGCACACTTATTGTCAGATAACACAACTTGAAACTCTAATAAATTGCTAATATTGAAATGAAACATACATAAACCGTTCAATAAATCTTTGTATCTGTCGATCTGGCTCATAATTTATGTAGTAAATGTTACAGCAAAAATGGTCCTATACGGCATAGAGCTCCATTAGGCCAAGTCGCCCCTTGTATCGCGAACAATGAAATACCGTTTGTGAAACTTTATACGGTCGCCCTAAATTTCTAATTCAACTGAGGATAAACCAAAAAAAAAGCCGAATATGTACTAAGAAATAACGTAGGTAAATACTGTACACTGACTGCAGAATATAAGTTACTGTGCATTATTCAAACGTTTCTTATAAGATCACTCCAGCTCCTTTATTATTCTTAACAATACGATGTTTTTATAAGCTTGTCATAAGACACATACTTTTATAAAATGTCGTTTAAAGCTAGAAATGCAGGGGAAATTTTTAAAAAATAAAATGAGAAAACATACGAATTGATATCATAACAGCACTCATAAAATGACATGTTGTACTTAAAGTAGAATCATACATTATTATATGATAAAAACTTAATGATCCCGAACAAACTTAACGTTTGGCAATCCTAGCGGGGTATAAGTATAATGACTTGGCACCAGTAGCGACGACAAATAAAACTAGCACACATATTACATACAGATGCAGATCATACATTTGCTTTTAACATTATTATACGGCACAATTTGTACAGATAAATCTATGACGCTCCAGTAAAAGAAAAATACCCAGTAATATAATTAATACATACTTGTAAACGTATGTATGTTCGTGAAGACCAGTTCAAGTTTAAACATTTTAGAAAATGACTATCCTAAAAGAAAATCCTACTGGTTTAGAAGTTAGCCTTCCGCTAGGAGGGTTCTGGGTTTAAATCTCAGCTGCGTTTCTTTATAAAAAATATTCGTTTTAAAATTAAATGTCGTTTGCTTTAACTGTGAAAGAAAACATCGTGAGGAGTAGCACAAACCTTAGGCTCCTCCAAAATGTTCTGTAAAAAATAAACATATTTATTTGATACTTATGTGTACTTACGTATGAAGATATGCTTTTCACATATTATACTAACAAGATACGCCTTTATGATATTTAGCACACTGTTCGCTCTGCCTACCCCGTAAAGTACCTGGCGCGATAATATAATAATAATAATAACAAAAACAAAACTAAACGTTTATCCTGTCCTATCTTAATATTACAGGGCTTTATAAAATAACGTTGTATTTGAACTGGATAGGATTTTAATATCCCCGAGTACTGTGAACGAGATCCAGGCTTACGTTCAAGGGTCGACGACTGGGGATAACTATACAAGTGTACAGAAGTGTCGTCTCTTAGCCCGCCTCCCCTCCGCTCTCCGATGACATTTCAAACGACATGTTGACTGGCATCCATCAAGAAACTGCTTTTGCATATTTGAATATAGAGTAACTATGTCGTGTTTTCATTATCACTGTTATCATGACTCACTGTTTATGTCACTGCATGAGTAAATAGTTACGCTCTCTACCAGATGTTGACGCTGTGTACCCATACCTACATCGAAATCAGGTGTAAATTCAATGATACTTAGCTTTGATTGCCTCGTTGGTCGTGTTGTTTACAAGCGCGACTGCCAATCGAGAGGTTCTTGGTTCAAATTCCGGGTCGGGCACTATTGGAATTTAATAACATATATTTTCTAATAGTGGCTCGGAGTCTGGATATGTGCCCGGTCTGGCTATAGTCTCACCGCGTATTCCACAGTGTGACGTCAACGTAACTGGCGAAACGTGAGAGTGTATTAATACTGCACTGCCAACCTCTTCGGGGATTACAGGCGTGATGTTAAGCAGTTATGTTATACTTAGTTAAAATGTAAGGTGAATTAAAAGTCAGTATTAGCATATGATGGCGCCAATCTACAAACATTGTATAGTACATTCGATAATGATGAAGTTGATTAATGAAGCTGGTGAGCACAGATTAATCCGATATATTGTTACACACGGCATGTTGTAGGTAGGCGTGTGTGTGACTGCAAATCTGAAGCTAATCCGTCGGATACAGCGCGAGGCTTCGGGCTTGAGTGATTGCGACTTGTGTGCTCAGCGCTTAGTGAATACGATAGACAATTTAATAGCGACAATATTAAAGATGTTTTGCATAACGATAACAAAATAAACATCGAATGTTTTTATCGAATACTATGCATCACTGTATCGTCCGTTGTTACTTATAACAAATAACGTGTAAACAAATTATCGTCGTTTCTATTGGACTCATTGAGTGTGCATACTTTGTTATGAGTATTCACCCATTTTTTTCTAGATTCAACAGCCACTGATGGAATCATGAAGATATGCATAGTACTTGTGTTACGTTGATACCGCACTGCACAGTCTTCCGCATTCTAGGAATTCACATGGAGTTGTTGCTTCAGCGAAGCGAATCAGATATCAAGATGCCACGATTGTGTGAATCAGATCTACATTAAACGGGATACGCTTTAAATCCCTTCGTTCGTTCCCTTTGCGTTAAGGATTTATATTAAAACGTAAAATCACGCTTATTATTCCAGTAGAGATAGGCAGAGGAGTGTAAGTACACTCTCACGTTTCACCGGTTACGTGTACCCCTATGGAATAGGTGGTAAGCCTATTGTCATGCACCGGGCACATATCAAAATTACGAGCGACTACTCGAAAATCTAAGTTAGAGAAATCTGACAGTGCGTGACTTGGGTTTTGATTCCGGGACCTTTCAATCGGCAGTCGCGCTTACAACAAACATGACTAGCGAGCCGTCAGCGCATTTAATATTTCTTGGATAAGCATTTTATTAATTAATAGCCTTATTATTATCATTGCACAGGTACAGTAAAAATGATTCGTTAAATAAAGAACAGTAAATACTTAATTATTTTATATCCTTTAGTCAAATTACGTTTAAGGTTGTACATACAAAAAAATGATTAGGAATAAAACAAAGAATCATACGTTTTGTGACTCAAAAAGCTTAAAAAAATACACTTTGGACGAGACATTATTTTTCCGAGAGCTATCTCGGAAATCGTTACGACAGTCGCCTGCGGTACTCACCAGGATTGCATAAATGCAAAGAACGTTTACGGCACGGAACATAATCAAATGAAGCCATTTACATTCAGCGGCCGATATGCGAGCAGTGCCACGATATCATCCCTCTCGCTCGCTCTCACGTATAATGGCGTCGCAAATTATGGACTCGAGTGTTCTGGGTAGCTAGTTCTGAATCCGTGGATATCGGGCCAAACTGTTAGCTACTGCTATCGGAAAAATAACGAAATGTTATATGAATCTCTACGAAATTTATAATATTTTCGCATATAAGTAATAACTTATTTAGGTAACATCTAACGCATGCAGGCATAACTAACGCACGTTACGTCGATTTGGATCGTTAATTTTATTTTTAGTACTGTGTTGTATTTCGAAAATGTGTTCACCGGTTACGTTTCCAACTCCACCATAATTTACACATACATATATTTCCATTCTAAGCTTATTTAAAAAAGGAATTAAAACAGTTACAATCATGCTTCATACAGCCCTATGTCTGTTACAAGAAAGAGATAAAGTTCCATTTTTATCCTCGTTATTAATTCTATAGTCATTTATAACTTGTGCGGAGAAAAAACTCAAGCGAATAAATGTTTGTGAATCTCGTGCGAGGCTAACTGTTAGTGGAGTCATTACCGGCGCGTATGGACGGATGCCAGCGTGGATCGTGATACATTAGCGTAGTCGGCGGAGCAAATCGTGTTTATGGCTAGTTAAACACTTTTTGCGAAGTAAATAAAACTTACTGAATATGCCCCCAGGTAACGTACACCGCTTTTAGTTCGACTACAATTACCGACATATTTTATAGAGGCGTTTTAACGTCTCTTTTTTTACCGAAATGTAATTTTCCTGTTACACATAAATTTCTTGTTACGGGCAGTAGGTTGAGACGATTGTGTTTAATATATGTAAATCCACGTACCTCTCCGTTCATTTTCCCATAGGTAATGTTATGACGGTTCTTAAATTTTCCAAGCCAACCTTCTGACGCTTTGAAGGCAGTGATGCCTACTTGTTGGGCAAACTTCCCAGCCTTGGCTTTAACAATTGGCCCCGAGATGGGCACATTATCCTGACGCTGATTGTTGAACCAAGACAGCACTGCTTGATCTAAGATTCTGTATTTTGGTTTCCTTAGTTTTCTAGCGGACATACCCTGCAGTTTGGCTTGTAAAATCGCTTCTTTGTTTTTCCAAATGGTTGCAACAGTGGATGAACTGATGCCTAAACGTCTTCCAACATCACTTTTCTTTTCTCTCTTATCTATAGCACGTATCAAATACACTTTTTCGTTAACACATAACGCTTTTCTTTTCCTGGCCATCTCGACAGTTCCAATGTTGGTTTGCGACTGATAATACCTACATGATAGGTGACGATGGTGCATTTAGTAACTGAGACCAAAATTTCCTACAGACAATATAATCTAAGAATATGAATACGTGTTCAGGCATTAACAATAACAAAAGCGAGACGGCTGTTTATGATCTCAGATATGTTTCTTGGAAATTTCGGCACCTCAAAAGATTAGTTTCGTGAGCTGATAGAAACGATTACACTGTTAAATATGCTGTTAAAGTCTAAATATGAAAATATTTCTTCGTTATAGAGAACAGCTGTTGCGTAATAAAGAGTGAATTAATGAATGGGTTTTGTGGTAAACCAACCAAATTGAACTAAATTCTACGTTATACAAAGTTTCTCGTTATAACGGACGACGTTATATAGAGTTTACTCTGTATATTCGAACCGCACTGACGATGAGTACCTATTAATAAAATTATATTATTGTATGATGTATTAATAAAATTATATTATGGTAGTTAAATAAAAACATTCTAAATATAAATTCTAAGACTCCTTATAAGGCGCGTTTTCTTTCATGTAATTGGACAAGGACATTATTTTAATATGCTCCAATGATAAACGGAGAACTGTGACCAAGAAACCGAGCTACTTCATTACATGGTATAAGATGCTCAATCCAATAAGCGTACCCCACGCGTCGTTTATAAATAAAATAAACGGTTCATTGTTAGACGAGTGACAAATGCGGGAGATCGTCTTGCGCCCACCGACGCCACAACACAATACCGACTCGCCACGAACAGTTGAGCCGCAAACATATTCATATTTCGACACGCCATCTCGCTATTAAAACCTTCATGAGCGCTGACGAGGTAGTAGAGTTGCCAACTATCACCCAGTTAGAGGACACCTGTATAATCGAGTCACGTGAGGGATTCATATGTTTGTTTATCATTGAACACAAGTTCGAACACTTCAAAGTATTAAAATGACAAAACAGAAATGCCGTAAGCGTGTCTCAATTTAAGGCTTCTATCAAATTTATTCGACAATTTTTGTTCACTAACTTTGATGGCCTGGGTGAAGTTAGAAAAGGAAAATGTAACAAGATTTTACATAGTCATGTTCTATTCGGGTCGTTTGGCAAGATTTATATTCCCGTTGAACACAAAAGTCCTTGGTCCTTTTGTGTTACATATTGAAAAGTTAATCGTGGTTACACGCGGTGTGCCTAATTTTATGAAATCGCTCCATTTAATATCCTTAAAATGAGCGAGAAAAAACAACCAAAAACATTTTTAATATTGAGATATCATAGAAAGAGCAAAAAAATATTTTAAAACAACTTCACGTAATAATAAGAATAAAGATGTCAGAAAGACTTGTCCTGGAGTGACTTTAGAGGTGGTGTTAGCAACGAACTTGTTATATTCACACAGAGTCGTCGGCTACCCTATTACAAGTCGTGCGCGCTGGAAGCCATTGTACGGAACCGGAGGGGTCGCGAAGTTACGAGCGGCTCAATGCTCGCTCGCTAGTTGACTGTAAACACGAGGGGCGAGCCAGCTGCCGCATTATCTCGCCCAAGCGCACCACTTCACGGCGGGAAAAAGCTTCGATTCAAATTAACATTTCAATAAAAACCCCGAGTGCCGCACGGAACCCATCGCAAATAATAGGAGTCGTATGCGGAGGCGTCACGGGACAATAGCTAGTAAATCAATTCACAACCGACGGGAACAAAGGAGCGTGCCCGACAGAGAATGTAATGAGCGCGCAGACTTCGATTAAGACGCCGAAGGCAGTGAAGGCCTCTTGTGGCGCATCGCAGGAACTAATTTGCAGTCACCGCCGTTTCCAACGCAAAGGACCGACACCTACATGCTTAATGAATCGAAAAGTACGAGTATTGAATCATGCGAGTATCCCTACAGTACAGCTGAAATCCTCCGTGACCGGCGAGCGCGACAAATGGCGGCCACATAGCGAAACAGTCACGCTACGAGACATTCGGCGACGCTCGACAACGGGAAGCGATTTTCAACGCTGCAACCGAATTACAATCCGCAAAAGCGTGCGGGCATATATCATTAAAATAATTTGGGGAAATGGCACGTTTTAGTGTTCGCGTTTATGGCGGTGGATTGTTGGCGCGTCGTGCCAAACGCAATAAATACAGGGGCGGGCGCGGCGCACCGTCTTGTTTATACGCCACCTCGCGGAACGGAACATTAATTTTCCGCTATGCGGAATAAGTGGCGACAAAGAGTGTTCGTGCCAGCTAATGGCCTAGAACATATCAACATTACGACTTAAATGTACACTGCCAAGAGAAAAGTTCCAAGCGAATTGGGAGTTATTTAATGGACGTTACACTCCTCCAATCTGTAATGATATGTTGGTATCGCAGTTCTTTGTTTCGCCGTGCCAATGGAGGCATTTACTGAATGTCAACAAAGTACCTACAATATCGGTGTAAAAGAGTTTGTTGGCTATGCAACGGCACAAATGAAATCATATACCGTTAGGGAAAACGAAATAGAATCACGTAAAGCTATGATCTCACGCCATGACCTCGTACAGTTTGGAGGACAGAATTAACATGTAAATGAATTTCGTGACACGAAGTCACAAATGAAGTAAAGAAAGCTTTCCGTAATTGAAATAGGAATAATTAACATTTCCGCGGGTTTCCCCGCGCCGAGCCGCTGCGGCTACTCGAGTGATCGTATTATGTATGTTAATAAATTCAAAACATCGTTCCCTTTGACTTGTTACGCGAGAAACACACAAAACCGTCTCCTGGTATACATTTCACATTGAAAATTGGTTTAACTGATATATTTTCCTATTTGTGTTACATTACGAAACATATGAATCTCTTTGTGATAAAATTAACTTAGGAAACTGTAAAATAAAAAACGTATAACTGTGTTAAAGCAAATGAATAACTTACCTAGACATACACAAACGCTGTCACTGGCTGTATGTAGATACATAACTTAATTATAAATAACTGTTACATATATACATTTCTACTTATACACCAGGCGTATCCAATTAACAAACACTTGATAAACACAATTTATTATGAGCGCGAATTTAATCTGATTAATGTATCGGCTGCCTGGCTGTTCCTCAAACGGGTTTTTGAGACACCAATTCTTATCAAAATAAGAGATCGCGGCGGCGGATCAGCAATTCTGATGGCATTGCCAGGTAACCGCAGCAACTCGTCACATAACAAATATTCGTTAAATCATTTATTTATTTCTTTTATACCCAATGAGGCGCGACTTTTAAAAATTACTATCTATGTTACAAGGCTAATGTGTAATACCTCATAATCTTTCCATTAACACGTTTCTTATTGTATATATTAAGAGGAAAACAGTTTGTTCTTGTGTTTTTTAATTGAGTATCAGCTTTCGTTTATTCAACGGACACCTTGCGGCCAGTCTACACTATCGCTGATAACCATATTGGGCGCAGAATTTATTACCATATTCCCTTGAATTTTGCCGCGCATTTCGTTTCTCTGGCACGAGGAATGCTGCCAAAGGAGCACTCGCTGGCAGCCGCCCGACATCTTGAATTAAATATCGGGAGTCGATAAGTTCGCATTAAGTGCCATAAGACGGCCAGAGATATTCGAAAAACTTGTAACACTGCGCCAAAGTAATATGAACGTGCCGTTTTCATATGAGCTGTGTATTAAAATTAACGTTGCTAATTCTTTAATACCCGAATGTACATACGATATCTACTAAAACATTTTTACTAAAGAACTATTCTTAAATTAAACAACTTAATACGATTTATGATATAATAATCTCGCATCGATCATACAAAAATAGTACATATATGAATTATAACAGACGCGACGTATAAAAAGCTTTTCGTTTAAAAAAGCACTTTAAAGCGACGACTGCACTAATCAAAGCTGGACATGTCGAAATCTATCTAAAAGTGAGTGAATGAAAATAAAAAAAGACCACGCGCGGGCTAGAGGAGGGCTGGAATGAATATATTGAAACGGTTGCACATCAAATCGAATTGTATGAAGTTAATTAGTTGGGGAGCGTCAGCGTTGAGTAGGGTCCGGAGCCGCCCGCGGCGGCCTGTGATTGTGTTACTTAATTATTATTTATATCTGCGCCACGTTTCACTTATTTCAGGCCCAATTTTAATAGCTGAGGGACAGTTGGGTAACGATGATGAATATTTCACTTGTTTTGTAATTATTATGGGAGGTTTGTCATTTGGAAATCCAACGGACTCTTCTACTAATGCAAATGTTAACTTCTCTCAATGTTTCTACGTATAATATAATATACGTTTATATATAATATAAACAGGTGAACAAATCATATAACCAGAACAAAGTTACTTGTATAGTTAAACTTAAAACAGCAAATAATTAAAACCCGTTATGATTAGTAAAAATTAGTGATGAAATCCAATAAAAATCATAAAATACAAAAAAACTAACAGCTTTATACTTGTAAATCTTGTAATAAAAAATCATGTAAATATGACTCTCTTTCACTAGTAACTTTTAAGGAGACGAATTTTTAGAATGTCGTATCGGATTCTTTAATCAGAATGAAAAGAGGGCAAACAGACTGTCGAAGCTGGTTAACCGCACCCTCGTCACAACTCAGTTACTTCGTTCTCAATTTAAAATACAAAGGGAAAGTAGATAACAAGGATGGCTATTATATAGAAAAATAGTTATACATACTCGTATATACACTTCACGTAATGTTACTACTAGTAACGAACCCCAACGCCTATATTTTCCCGAAGGGGTTGACAGAGGAGTTTAATAATTCATCTTCTCACTAGTTTCGTTAGGCAATCCATGGAATACTATAAATTATAAATTAATTACATAGAACTTTTTACATGCACAAGTATTTACACAATTTATTACATATAAATATGTTATGAATTTTTTATCGCATTATGCAGTTGTTTACAATGCTGTCAATAAAATAACTAACAATTAATTTCTTATCGACTACAAGCAAGCTACATTGTACTGAACAGTTGCAAGGGAACTGTATGTTTTTGCATAATACCTTGACATATTTACGGATAAATTGAATAATAAATAACAGCCCGTCGATATACTGTATACAATTAAACAGTATTAAAAATAAAATGAGAAATTACTGGTATTAATAAATTAAATAAGATTCATATACGTTTCTAGTTTTGTAATAATTAAGTCACGGGATGATAGCGGTCAATCCAGGTCTTCTCCTCGTGTAGGTATCACTATGGTGGACCAAAATCGTTTACTCATGTCTCGCCAATTTAGAGTTACTAAGTTGGTAAAACGTCTCGCCAATTAAGAGTTACTAAGTTGGTAAAACGTCATCTATGCTTACCACACATCTCATACATGCACCATCGACATCGTGAACATCGGGAACGTTATCATCCTAATGTTGGATTCGAGTGTCCTCTTTGTATGAGAAGAGTATATGCTTAATCTGCTATTGTGGCCCCGTTTTGATACAGAAGCTTTACTCCATCTAGCATACAACATGAATAACTGTAATGTACCTACCTATGTTAGGTTCCCTTAACGATATTTTCCTTCGTATTTGTATCAAGTGATATTTTGTCTTACAAACGCACACAGTTTCCACGTACAAAAATGTGCTGTTTAGCAGTTGAAATGGGTGCTGTCATATTGGTTCCAACACGCTATATAATAACCCATGTTTTTACCAATTTGTTACGTTAATTTATCATAAAACGTTAGTGACATTTTTATTCGATTTGTCCCCGCCAAGTTTTCGGTTTCGTGGAATAAAATTGTCATTGTTTACAGTTAAATCGAGTTTATCCGAAAATTGAATTTGTATTTCGGATCTATTACTGTTTTCGACACCAATTTATTTATTTCATGCCTATCTATTGGAGAATTTATTTGAAAGGATTTAAAAATATCCAAAAATCATTTTTATGATTCTACATCGCTCCTTTTTATGAATATTCCTAAACGATTTGTTATGATGTTAAATTTAAATATACCAGCGACCAAGTTATATTTGATTGAAAAAAAATATTATGGATAAAATAGACTGGTTACAAAAGTCTTATGAAATTAAGCAAGAATACAGAATAAAAAAAATACACGAACAGTTCTGTTCAAATTGTGACTTTTGTCGGCTACTAGTAGCTTTCTCTTCTATATAAGAGAAAAGAAATATTTGAACATGGAACACAATAAAAAGAATCGCCAACCGAAACGTTTATCTACAAATTCGTGTAACAGAAACACGACGCCCTGTGCAGCGGTGTTTTTAAATTGGGAACTCGAATCGTAACCCCTCATTTAAACTGGTATCCATTCGGGCTCACAATAAAAAGCAAAGTTCACGCTTCGAATGACGTTCGAATCAGATAAAGTTAATCGCACGATCTTGATACAATCAACAGGTTTTAAAGTACAACTATACTGATCCGGCGACTTTGTTTGCCTATTGAATGAACACGGGTTGTTGTGGGGCAACCTTAAAACCGAAATAGCCATTTGTGTTAACCCTACTACCATAAACTGTTTAATTCGATGTCATGTTTAGGATACACTGCCCACGTTGCAGGTATGTACCTATATGGTTAAGTGTTATCGAGATTTTCGATCCTAGGAGAAAGTTCTTTGGCTTCCATCACCGCAAGCAGAATCACATTTTTATTATTATAATTTCCTGTTCTTTGATAAAGCAACTTGATAAATCTCCATCTAAACCCGCTAAAAACGACTAAAAAACCTTTCCTAAAGCTGAAAAGTCATAACAATAAACATTACCTCTTTACACAATTAAAAAAAAAATTAAAATGGAAACAAAGATAGAACACCGAAACATTCAAGCTCAGAATAAATAACGAGTAACTATATCACGAGTTCAATCTACATAAACATTACCAACTATTGGCGACGAACTCTCCCTTCAACCGAAGAACGTACAGAGTGAAGTCACGTTCTATGAATTGGAGTAAAGACAAACATATATTCGAAATTCAAATCTCGAACACCCCAGTTCGCGCTAATGATTATAATATGACGCAAGAGAAACAGTAGTGACAGACTCAAGATAATAATCATTCACGCATGCCTAACATGTTAAACATTTAATATAAGATGTAATTATTAGCATTGATACGTCGTAATAGTAATATTCATTTCAACTAAGACATGGTCCATATTGTGTTGATTTTCGTTCTGTAAATTACACCTACAAATAAGGTGCCATTAAATGGAACAATTGCCAGTAAAAACTGTAGTTAACTGACAGCTTTGGCTGCATATAATAAGTCTTTTCAGCAACGATGCAATATCACGCTATACCAGCAAACTAACCAAAATAATTTTCCATTTCATCTGATCGTATTTGCATGTTTTGTTAACAGTCATGTAATATTGAAACTTTTATAAATTGAATAAAAAACGTAACGTCACGCGTGTTATTAAGTGTTTATAAGAGGTAGGTAGTATAGAACACTCCCATGTAGTATTACATTTATGACCCACTATAGAATAGAGGATAAACCTATAGTCGGACACCAAGCTACTACTAGAAAGAACAAGATAGAAAAATTGAATAGTATCAGACTCGAGATTTGAACCTAGGACATCTCGATCAGCAATTGCACTTGCAACCACTCGACCAACGAAGGAGGCAATGATAATTGAATATTTAATATAAACCGTTTATGCAATTAAATGGTAAGATTACGAAAATAAAATATTCCGTACTCAGTCCCGGGTTCGATTAATTGTGTTCCCAGTAGACAAAAGATAAATCCACTTAAGTTCAATGACTAAGAATCGTTATATTTTTTACTGTTCTATCGAAATGTCACACTACACTCATTTAATAAAAAAAAAAATTACAATAATTGCTTGTAAAATATACAGCTTGTTCATATTCAACGATTGGCAAATTACGGCAATATCAATGTCAATCATTATACGATATCTTTAAAACGTCATCTTTTGATCGAATAAAACGACTAAACGCAGTGGCAGCTGGTGATGTAAACACAACAGCCAACATGAACTAATTTAAACCTACATTGAGGATTTCCAATTGACATAAATAGTCCGGTCCGAAAATAAGATGAAAGGGGTTCCACCGCGGCACCGACTACAATCGCACCATCGTTTCAAACTTCCAACAATATTAATTAAAATAAAACCTCCCTCCATCACCTCCGGTCGCGGTAATTAAAACAGAAATGACTGTAACGTAATTCAAGTTTCAATTAAAGCCGAGACGAGATAAGATTGAAATGTGCGTCACATCGGAAGTACAACTTTCGCAAACGTTAGTACAGCCATTTTTTTGCTCTCAATACCTTGCAACGCACTAATTGGGTTTAATAACTGTATACATAAAAGCGAACGGCAAAAACAACGGCGGTTATAATGTGAGAACGAGTTGGTAAATTTAGAAAAGAAAATCACTAAAACCTCGAAAATACTCGCACCATTCCATAATGACAGTTGAAAACCGTCCGCGGTAGAAAACACTGAATAGCCTCTTAGCGTAGTAGGCGGCTGTGATTTGATTTCATAAAGAAATCTCACATTGCGAATATTAAAATACCTCGAGCAAATAGAATTGAGTGCAAAATATTTTTTAATATACACGGGCTCTTTGAATGGCGCTCTTATCCGAGAGGGGAAGTTCCAATAAAAAGACGAACGTTATAAATGCGACCATAGATTGTATAGAGCGAGACGCTGGCGACTGCGCCTCGTATTTTTAAAATAAACCCCCAGTTCTCCGCTTAATAAAGTGCCATTAAGAAGTTTAGCTCTATAAAGAAGTTTAGTACCGTAAATAACGGCTGTTATAATTTGAATGTGGAATTACACGACAACCGATTGTATTATATATTTCGTAATACGACAACCGATTGTATCATATCTTACGTGATGGTCATGTTATTTGTAATTTACTTAGAAGGAAATCATTTCACTAGTCACAAAATATATTCATTATCGTTATGAAATCCTTAAGATTGAAACATTAATTTAAAATTACGATAATTGAACAATATGTAAAAACAATTATATGTCTGACATCCATAGTTTTTGCACACACCAGCGATCAAAAGATTTTTTGCTTGTCATTAATTACATAACGTGACTATTTTCTTATCGTCGTAATTTTCTGCTAATATAAGCATAATAGTGCCGGTATCAAAGAAAAAATGCTACTACATATACACATATGTACGTACATGTACTATAATACTTCAACATTTACAACCTATTGTTGATGACTACAATGACTTAATAATGACTGAAGTTCTAGACTTTCACAAATTTGAAGGAGGTCTCAACCTTAATCCAGCGCGATTCTGTTGTGGGCATTTACGTTCCCTCTGTAAACTATGACGACTGAGTGTAACGACTGTTAGCTAACGATAACAGGCGACACTGACTGCGTAATGTTGCTGCTAACTTGTGAAGCATGAAAATACTCACGACACTGCCACTACTGCCTAGTCAATGGACCGAGACCTAGTTAGATGGTGACTTGTAGACCTGACGTGCTGCTTCTATAAAGATTTCTTGAATATAGACGATAAAAAAAATTACCGTATAAATGTTTTCTCTATCAACGCTCAATTCTCAAACATATAATATGGCTTCCAATCATCTAGCTATGTGTGTGTATCACTTGCCTACGCTTATTTTAGTGGTTAAGTTTGTATAAAATAGTAAAAATAATCTGCCTCGTTGGTAGTGTTGGTTGTAAGCGCGACTGCCGATTGGGGTGTTCTAGCTTCAAATGACGGTTCGCACTATTGGATTTTCTAATTGTAAGATTTCCTAGTAGTGGCTGGAAATCTCGATAAGTTCCCGGTGTATTACAGTAGACAGACCACTTATTCTATTGTGGGACGTAAACGTAACTGGTGAAACGTGTAAATGTACTAGGCTCCTCTGCCTACCTCATCCGGAATCACAGACGTGATGTTATGTTCAAAGATACAATCTATAATACTAAACCTACTAAAAACGAGAATTTGCAAATGCACTCCGCTGAACCGGTTGAAGGTTTCATTCATTGCATGCGCGCGCGAGTTCACGGCGCGTGTTCCCAGCGAACAACTTTATCCCGAGGGCGGTATTTGTGAATGCATTGTGGAAGGAATACGTTGTTGGATCGCCCAACAAAAGCTACGTTTTGTTTCACTCTTCATTGTACTGTACAAAACAAGTTATAAGCTTTCTACCTCATGCTAACACTAACCTAAACCTCACACGAAATGTATAACGGTAGAATATCTTTCTTCTGTCATAAAATCGACTTTTTAATGTTATTAGTTATTGTACGAAGGCATGGTAACTAATAAGCGAATATATGCCCCACTATTATTATTATATCATCACTCCCGGTCGCTTACGGGGTAGGCAGTTGCACTGAGTGACAAATATCTCTGCGTTTAAAAAAAATGCTATTAATAAAAATGGAAATTAAGTTGATGTAATGCGTTTCCTTGTTTCCTTAGATATTGATTAAATGGAAATTAAGTTGATGTAATGCGTTTCCTTGTTTCCTTAGATATTGATTACGGAAATCACAAAGTAACAAAATATTTCGTAAACGTTACGTTTAACATCACTGAGTACTGTAGTACATTATCACGTTTCACTTAGTTTTTTAGTTATATGTTATAGATAGATTTCCGTTACAGACTTTTAAGAGTTTACACTCTATTACCGATATAAAGTACACCTAACTTACATATTTTAAGAATTCATTCAATCGTAAATAATATCTTGGGTTAGTGTTTGAACATGATAAATTTAAACATGTAAAATGAATATGTTAGACTCAAGACACTTTGTTCACAGAACGAACTGTCTGTAAATTTTATCGTCTCTATAAAAATGTAATACGAGTATTTATTCACGTAGAGAGAAACGGCGAAAGTGTGATTCGTCTCGGAGAAATAAAGAAAATTAAATAGTAGTGCAAAACGTATAAACAACTTGCATTTAAAATACTGAAAAAAACTAACATCACACCTGTAATCCCCTAAGAAGCAGGCAGAGGAGTGTAGTGCACTTCCATGAAAACTAAAATATTTTAGTAAATATCCATTATTACAGTTGTCATCACTATCAGTTTAAGTCCACTGTCAGACGTGGGCTTGTCCTGGGCAATTTTTGCCCATAATCCCCACGATGGGCATGTGGATTGTGGATCGTTATAACGTGATTTAACTTCACTCGCCTTGCTAAACATAATGGATAGCTCTCAGATGTGCTGGTCTATCTCACGATGTTTTCCTCTAAGGCTACGACAAGTGACATATTATCTTGAAGATTACATATTTCTAATAAGATATCCCATTACTTCGATGTAAATATAAAGCACATATTAGTGCTTTATATTCACATCCATTTCCGTATGTAGAATGAACGAAAACTTATCATGTTACATGAAAAATTAAACTTGCCATCTGATATTGCACCTGTATTCTAAATATTCGATTCTTGCAGCTTTCAACACTTCAAATACAAGCCATGTTTATTTTAATAAATTTATAAAATTCTCTAAACGATACACAATAAAGATTTCCTTTGAGCTAAAATAAAACACGGATCATTTGCATGTAGAAGAAAATCTCAGCTTGTTTTTACATAGTTGTTTGTTTCGCTCGTAAATAACGATACTTCGGACTACATTAAATTTACGAGCTTCAACGTCTATCTGAGCTTCTGAATAAATGAGCTTATTTATAATTGACAGATCATGTTTATCGCGCTGGCAAAAAGCGAATCGATTGAAGCATTTTTTTTTGTTTAGACAAAGCAACGGTACTTTCGGTTATGATCGTATACATGATGACAGTGAACATTATCAATTACGTTAGTTTTTTTTAGTTATCAAGTATTGTATAGTATCTATAATAAGTTTTATAATCATAACGCTATAGTTAATTACAAAGGCCATAAGTATTCAAAACGCAAACACTATACAAAAGTATAACGTTATTATAGTGAAAATATTACAATTTAATCATATATTTTTTTGATAAAAATGTAAAGAAACTTGGCTTTACACTGCATTTACAATTCTAACGTAAAATACTTACCATTCTGAATATTCGCATTGCAGGTCCTTCCATTTTATATGTATTGATTTATTTCCACTCAATATTTGATGCAAGTTAGAACAGAAAAATATGTTTTGGTATTGTAAAATGTTGTCATTCGACATTCAGAGCCACAATCAGTAGGCATTGAGGATGATTATTATAGATTGTCATTGGCGAAACGTGGGAATGTAAGACACACTTCTACCCACCTCTTCGGAAATTACGGGCGTGAAATTACTATTGTTATTAAAATAATAATTATTATTAACATCTGATACACTAGGACGTTCTCAGCGCAATGTTACACACGGATAAAAAAACTATTGCCGAAAAACATAGGTACTAACAAATAAATTATCTCAGCATAAGCTCGATAGTGTTATCTACAAATTGTCTTCAATAAATATAACCGCGTGTAGCTACAAGTATTTACCCGGAGATAACGCGGACGGCGGAGCTAAGCCGACATAAATTATAAACGTATAGCAAAATCCATTAAAACGCACGGATTTACATACAACACACACAAACATACATCAAAACGGTGCGTTTATAGATGCGAGCCATTTCTCAAATCTCAGCATTAGCGCTGATTAATTGAGAGGTGGTGAAACCTTTAGTTGCTATTGTAAGATTTCAAAATTGGAACTTGCGGTTGAGACCTTGTTTAGTTATGTAACATATCAATTAATTCCTCCAGAGTAGCCACGTGACTGAATTGTAAATGATGCAAATTAAATTCTACGATATGTCACGATTGAATTTTTTTCTGCGATACGTCCCTAACAGGTAGCCTGGATTCTAGTTGGGTATATTGGATGTGACATATTATATTAAAACATTTTACCATTACCAAGTATAGTATAAGTTCCGGGTAATGCTAATGGATATTAAATCGCGCCTTCCTTTTGTAAAATTAATGAACGCTAAATAAATACATAATATAATAAAACATTTTTCAAAACTCAACATAATTATGTATTTAAATTTATGTTTCATATCACCAACGTTGCTAGTGACGTAAAATTTATTACTGCACTCTGACATTATTGACACGTGGGTTACGCACGTCGATAAATAATAGTCAATTTGCATATAAATATCATTTTAAACAGTACCTTAACATATTAATCCAATAAAATTATATTACAAAATATACCTACTTAGAACATGACTGTTTCCACTTACACTACTACTACTACACTACACTACACTTACACTACTACTACTTACAATTTTGATTCCGACAAATCACACAACGTAACAAAAGGTTTACATTGAAACTAATATTGATAGTCTAGTCTCATCCGGATGGTACCAGTTCTGGTATCGTATATAGAATGTGAACTGAATCATTACAATAAACGTGTTGTATAAATGCAGACGCTGGTAAGCCTCGCGCGTTGCATTGTATTGATATCGTCTCGAAGCAAAAAAAACCGAGGCCCATCTATTTTTATTTCATTTTAATTACGGCCACGGCGCAGAAGCTCATTTCTTTCTTTAGAAATACCTCTCAAATGTTCCCGCGCGTGATGCGATTCTTTGTCGTGAAAGAAAAACGAAGAATCAAAAGATTTATTCGCCGTCTGGCAAAGAACGCCTGCCTCCTTTGTTTGGAACGCTCAAAAGCTTCTGCTGTTATGACCTGTTATAAATATTAGTATAACATTACAAAGTCGTTATGTTTTTCTTTCAGGTGCATATTAATTTCCGTCGAGCTGACAGTGTTTGGGGATTCCTGGACGATAATAAGACGGGCGTGACTTATAACGTGACAATAAACATACGAGCAACGTGGCCGCGAACCACGCGCGCAATGCCGCCGCGTACTTCACCTTAAAATTATTCAGCGAACTATTTTAAAATGCCTACAGTAAAATTTGTGTTCTCAAGAACGTGGGTAATTTTCTCTCGCAGCCATTTAATTTAGCTGAGCGCGAGAGAATAATCTGATTCATATCTGCGGGCCGTATTTCTTCTTTATTCCCTTTTCTACACTGGCCGGCCGTAATTTGTCGGAAAACAAATTCAGTTAAGCGTTTGTTTTCAATTCCAATGTGAAAGTGTTTTACGGTGCGAGTGAGGTATTTTGTTTTAATAAGAGACTGCAATAAACATGTTTTGTTTATAACTGACACACTGCATTAGGCGGTGCGATTTGCGCGCTACCTTTAGGCTACCTACCTAATATATACTATACGAACGTACCTACCAAATATATGTGATACAAATGTAAGTGAAAATTGTGTGCTTTGTGTAGTTTTTCTTCTCATAATTTTTTTTTATTGTAACATTCAGACACTAATTGGGCGGTGAATTATAAAAAGTCAAGCTGCATGTTTGAGTAACTTAATAACTTTATTTCTGTATTGTAACCAAAATAAGTGATTGCTTAATAATTCTATTTCCAACTCAATAACAAACACATTCTAGTCTTATGACGTCATGCGCACAGATAAAATCACAACGTGCTTTGAGAAGAGTTGCGTTGTTTGTACAAGAAATGCAGCACAACGGTATTACTGAGGCGAGAATTATAACAAAAAATTGTACTCCCGAATTAAGTATATCGTCCCCTTTTCCTACGTCATGAGAATCAACCCTCGTACAGGACGCGGTATCCGCGACCCCGGCGACAACGTGTTATTTATCCCCGTCCGAGCTCTCTTTACGAGCACAATATCGAAACTCGATTTTTATCCCGCCTCGGGGAGAGATAAAAGAAGCTTAGCGATGCCCGCCTTGTGTACCTGCGCGTCTGGCTCCGACCGCGCATAAAACTATCAAATTAAACAGCATTACGACGCAACTTGCAAAAAAAGTGCCTGCCAAATTAGCTCCTTATAAGCCGGAGCGTAATGTAAATATTCATGATCCGCAACTCATATAAATATTAGCCGAGACTGGCGCACGCGTTAATGAAACAAGACGCTAACTCCGCGAGGCCCCGCAAAGCTTTTAAATTATTCCGGCGGCGTCTCGCGCGTCTTTGTTCAGGGGCTATTATTTCAAATTATTTTTAATTGCGTAAAAGCAAGCGAAAAACACAAGAACAGCACTCCGAGTTAATTACCCCGGCAATAAAATATTCTGAAAGCTTTCAGAGACGCGGCGCTGCGCCTAATGCAAATATTAAACCGTAACCTTTCCGCTTTAGCGATCCTCGGAAAGAAAATGGACCGTGAAAATCGTAACACAACAATGGCCCGTAATGAAATCTCTTTTTTTACGGCCACCTCGTCGGGCCTCGGCAATTTTAACCTCGTTTTCATTGAAATTCACATTTCATCCGAGTAACAAAGGGTTAGGAGGCTCTTTGCAAAATGTCAATTGTGAGGAGGGTAGCTGGGACGAAGCGATCCTGCTAGCAGCGGACATGTGTTCCAGCCGCGGCTGCCCGCCGTGCGCCACTCGTACACGTTGGCAGACACATACGAACACGGAGCGCGCATACCGTGACGCCGGAGTCTCTGAATAATACATGAGAGACAACGAATGTTTTAAAAAGTTAACAAGGTTTTCCGAGCTTTTCTTTGTTCTTCTACTTACCGTGAAAAACAAATTGCCTCTACTCCACTAACAACACCACTGAAACATGATTCAACCGAGCGCACCATTATGAAGCTGGCAATATGAATGATTAAAAGCGCCGGACGAAATAATAATACGATTTGTAAATGTACGAACGAGCTCGCAATAAAATCATTAATCATGTTTATATATAACAAGGTGCTATTAAGCGAGATTATACATAGGAATAATTTAAAGCAGCAAGTCGAGTAGACGCGATAGTTTAGAAGTGATAATCAGTTTAGTGCAGTAACAACAATTGAAGTGTAGTGGAGTGAACTTGGCCCTCTAAGTTGCGGTTTCTCCGTACCCACGCCGCGTGCCTTTCGGATATCGAGCCGATAACAGGATTACCTCGCCCCCTTCTTGTTACACCGGGTAATTCGCACGCGAACTTCCTACACCGCGACCTCCTATATTATAATGCTCGCCTGGTAGTTCGACCGAGTTGCCTTTCTCGAAATTTTTTTTATAAAAAATATTAGACAGCAAATAAATATGTTTTCGTCGCGTGCACAACACTGGCCAGTATTCGAGGTATCTAAAAGAGTTCGAGCAATAAAACAGCCAGGTCGGTTTTAATAAACGCAATAAATTTTATTTCATGAATAATTACTGAAGCGTGCGATAAATTCGACTCGGCAATTAAATGGGACAAGTCACTATATAGACGTGTTCAATATATATTAAACGGATCCCCGTGTCGTGGTTCTATAATTTCAACCAATTGAAAATAATTATAAAGGGGTATATAATAATGGCGAATGAAGTTTGAACAGATGACAGAGTCGTGAACCGTTTACGACAGTATAAAATGGTAATGGATTAACTTGATCGCCATCGCCGCTTTAACGAGCGGCCGGGGCCAACTTCCTCAATAAAATAATAGTCCACCGACCAACCTTCCTACCTCTAAATGCCGCTTTTAAAATACGGCCAATGGAAACGTACCTGTCATAATAACGGATAATATACTAGTATGTACAGGGAACTGTTATAATACTAGAATGCTAATATTCCAGTGTGTACCGTGAACTGTTATTATTAGAATGTGAAAATTTTATTGTTAGTATTCGATTTTTAAATGTCGTCGTTATTGTATGGATTCGAGAGGAAATAATGATTAAATTAAAGTTTACTGCTATTCCTTTTTAATTTATTACCAATTAGAAATATTTATCTCGACTAATGGAATTAAAAAAACTGTGAACTTGAAATCAGTAGCGCGCCAGACGAAATAAAAAATTCCTTGCAACATTTCAATGGCAAAAAGACCTGTATTTATTTCAGTTAAAAAATACTGCATCATTATAAAACATTCGCCGTTGAAATAAAAGCAAGTTCAAGAGTGCACAAATTATATACGAAAGTTATTTTAAAACGGCGCACTTAAAACGCAAAAGTCGAGTTAATTCTTGTATGCAAAACGGAACGAGCGTAAACACGGTTCTCAAGTATAAACGCACATAATAATTTCCTAAACATATGCATAGCGAAAAACAAAATGGCAGCTAAAACGAAACAAAATTCCACGAGAACTAGCACAATCTCACTATTATCGCTAGTGTAACCAAGCGTTTAAAGTTACAAATAGGGACAGATGTCTCATAAAAGATCTTAATGCTTATCACGAATGCCATTTTGGTCGTGTTGGTTGCAAGAGCGACTGCTGCTCGGTAGGTCTTGGGTTCAAATCCCGAGTTCGGCACTATTGGATTTTTCTAATTTGGATTTTTTCGTAGTGGCCCGCACTCAGGATTTATTCGGTGTATGGCAATACGCTCACCACCTATTTCATGGTGTGACGCTAACGTAACTAGTGAAACGTGGGAGTGTTCTAAACTCATCTGTCTACCTTTTCGAGGATTACAGGCGTGATGTTACGTTACTTAATATTATTAATATAACTATTAAGCTACCTGCATACTATAGAGTACCGACACAAAATCCCAACAACAACCAGAAATTAAAATGTCCGAAACAATATAAACCTATGGGGTCGCTACTTCGCCTGCCGCTTACGAAGGATCATAAGGGTGAAAATTGGTCGATCTTTTATATAAACATGAGCTCATTTTCGTCCCATTGATATTGTAATACAGGGAACAAAAAAGGTTTCGAACACTATTACCATTACTTTACTGACGATAGATCGGTTTATTATGATATTGGCCCTATTATTTTATGCAAGAATAATAAAATAAAGTTGAGCGCTAAAATAACAATTTAATTTGAATAATACAGTATATATTAACATTAGAGTAATCCAACATAAATAGAGAATCAGATGTTTAATCACCAGCTTACATGTAGTCAATCTCTCTTGCTTCTGTTTTGTGCAGTTTCGCCCTAAAACAAGTGAACTAGATGTATGTACGTATAACTCAGGTCACACGTTACGTTTGTATTTTGGAGTTCTGTCGTGTCAGGTCGATAATATGGAAGTGTACGTCGACCATTAATAGCTTTCTCTTGATCGTGTTATATTCGAGTTGACGATTGAGTCCAACCAATGAAAACATCAATAAAAGTTGACAAAAACACTTGACAAAGTTAACAAAGTTAATTTTATTTTACATCGATTTCAATCCTTACGTACTTTGTAGCCGTCAACAGTCGAGTTTAACAATATGAGTTACAAAGTGTGTAAAGATTTAGCATTTATCAACATTCATTCAAGATTGATTTACTGTTGTAAATTAGCTTAGTATAATAGCAATAAACATGTTTTACTTTTGAATCTTTAGTGAAAACACACATTTTATAACGATGTCTAATGACTCGTTCAGGTGTCTCTATCGATGAACATTTTGAAAGAAACGCCCGAAGTTAAATACGACGCGTGAGGCAAACGAGGAGCACTCTAGACCCCGTTTCACGTTATCCGATGGCTCCCGCGTACTATATTTCATCTGATATTCATCCAAAGATGTACACTGACCTATTTGTACCGTTACAGTTATAGCGGAGCAATTGTAACAGCCTCGTTGGTCGTGTTGGTTGCAAGTGCGACTGCCGATCGGGAGGTGCTGGGTTCGATTCCCGGGTCGGGCAC
>DWDU01000138.1:0-23230 GCA_018245575.1 Jemadia suekentonmiller | reverse complement strand
CCACGTTTCACCAGTTACGTTTACCTCCCACTATGGAATAGGTGGTGAGCAATTCAAAAAAATTTCAAAAAATTCGTTAAAATCAAAATGCAACAGAACGAACGAACAGTCAATTTTGTTTCTTATATGCGAAAATACAAGGTTACAATAATTTAAATTAATTCCGCTCGAAGAGATTTCAATTTAATTTTTATTACAAATATGATAAGAAAACGCGCAATAAAAGTTACTGTCAGAAACTCATAATCATTTCTCACCAATATCGAAACGTCGTAACAAATTTAAGATAAATATATAATTTTTACTTACATACCAGATTAGACAATTATTTTCTTTCGTTAACTGACTATTAAATACAAAATATGTCAGATTTTCAAATTCAACAACAATAACATTCGACACCAGCAATATCATTCGACTACATTTATCATATAAATGTTTATTCCAAATAAATTGCATGAAAGAATGTATCAAACCATCTATTACTGACGGAGGCAAGTAAAGGTTAAAGTCACTTGTACCTATACGGGATCCTTTGACTTCACTGTCTTCTTTTGCTAGCCAGCCGTCAGCGTCGCCCTGCGTCACTTTCACCATTTTCCACACAATGAGTTTGATGTTAAATATTGGGATACTAGAACTGTGTAACTCGTGAAGTTTCGTTTTTGTTATAAGGGTATAGAATTATATGCAAATCAGGCGGCTTAATTAAACAGATGAGTGACCATTTCATTATAAATAAATCATATATGAATATCTTGGAACATATCCATATACGGCCATCTGATTATACACTGAATAAAGCCTGCACCCAGCAGTCAGGACTACTAATCGCTGGACAAACTAGCCAACCAAGTTCTATAGCAAAATGGAATTCAAATAATATATTAGTGAAGTTCCCGGAAAAGAAAACAAACAATGAGAGCACAATCTTTTGTCGAATTTCTCAATTTAAATCTTTTATTCAAATTTACAGTTGTAAGTTATTCAAACTTTTCTACATCTGTCTCCCTTCGCATAAAGATTCTGAAGGTAGTGGCAGCACTAAAGTTGTGTAGAACGGAAGGAGCTGCTCTATTGTCCGGATAGAACCGGAAATTAACAACCGGCGCAGATGCTATCCGTACTCTTACGAATAGATTCCGATCGAATTAACATAACGAAATTTCGTTTGCCATTTAATGGCTTTCCAATATTAATGCCCTGTCCGAGTTTACGCTAGTTCACAGCACCGTTGGTAGCGTCAGCAACTGAAATCGCCGAACACAAACTGATGTGTTTGCGTTACAATTTACTGTTATATACTTTGTATTGTTGCAAATTGTTATGTGCAGTGTGGTAAATATGTAATAGAGAAAGCATAGCATATGTAATTGGAGATATAAATGATTTAAACATAATAAGATTAAATGAATCACTATGATCTTATCATCAATTGTAATATATGATTTTTTAAATTTAGTGACAACACTTGACGCACATTTTACTCAAATATGAGACGCTTGAATGTGGATACACATACCTACCAATCTTTAAAACAGCTTAAATTCAACAGATTAGAAACAATATCCACACGTGAAACTTGCGCAGTGGGTTTCACAACACTTTAACCGTCTTATTAGGTGTACTTAAACCCAAATATCCCCGTTCCCTGCCTATCTCGTTTGGGACTAGGCGTAAAGGTATGTATGTATGTACTTAAACCCAATTTTTGTTACACTTTTCGTCTACTTATTTGTAAATGTTATCATTATTCAAGTTACTATTAAGTATTGTTAATTTAATTTTGAAATATTTTACAAAGCTCGTTTACGAAAATCACATTATTTCGCGAACGACTCACAGCTAAATCCTTTTAATGAATAACTTCAATCCTAATATTCGCATTATGCCTGTAACACAAAGCAATTCCTATCGTAACTTCTTGGGTATTTCGTTTTGATTTCCCATTTACAGTTCAAACGTTACAATCTGCTTACTTTGATATTGACGGTAAATATTTATGTGATTATGTTTCCAAAGTACTAATTGAAGTCTGATTTTTTCTGCAGACATTTTAAAAACTTGAAGTGTATACCAATCTGTAACCTTTTCATGTCTGAATAGTATAAACGAGTTTATTGAAACTTGATATGGTAGTAAAATATAACTCTGAACGCTTCTTCAAGATCAATATCTAAAAGAATGAAGGTTATTAGATCAATTCCCGAACAACCAGAGTTTATTATAGACAGCCGTTGCACTTCGAATACTTTTACCGTGATTTATGATCATTTCTATATAAAACGCACCTACACATAATATACTAGTGGATGTTTTCGTTTTAATATCAAAAGACGAACGGTAAAACTTATAAAACATGTCTGTCATGTGCACTAAAATATTTACGAAATTGTATTATGTAACGAAAACGACTAAATAATGCCACTAGACGACAACTTTAAGAAACGTACAAATTTCATATCATCTATAAATTTTTAATGGCGTTTCCGACTCTTTGTTTACGAAGAGAATGATGAATGTGGAAGACACCTCAGGTCTGCAACGTTAGAGATATATTTGGTAATTAATGCTTTACTACCCCGTACAGAACCCGGCGTGACTGTATAAATTGTTTACCGATTGTTAACAGGTGGTTTCGCGAACACCACGAGCAGTTAATACCAATAGAGAAGACCAGCATGTGGGCGCGGTCGAGCATCGTGGGCGGCTTGCTGAGCGTGCGGGCGGTGAGGCGCGAGGACGCGGGACGCCTCGTGTGCTGGCTCAACAATACCGAGGCAGGCGAATCCGTACACTTCACGCTACTTGTAACAGGTGGGTCTTATTATGCATTGTAGGTGTTTACCACTCGGTGCTCTATATCTACACCGTAAGCGATCTGGTGTGATGAGGATAATTACTATTAGGTATTATTTCGTACCATCCTCCTCAACACGTACAATTGAGGAGATACAGTGGAACGCAAAATATCGCAATCAATAATATCATTAACTACTGGTACTAAGTACGGATAATACTATGTATAATATAATTGGTCTGTGAAAATCATGCTCTGGACTTCGTACGTCCACTTTAATGTTTTTTTTTTTCCATCGGAATCTATGATTTACAGCTTTACACAATGTAGAGTCAGAGAATAGTGTGATTAATACCGCTGTAGAGATAATTTCAGTTTAACATAGCAGTTTCATTGTGTTCGTTTCGTCAAAAGACAACGCGAGGCGGCGACGTCGTTGTCGATCGATTTCCGTCCGTTAAACAGCAGACGTTTTATTCTGACACGAACAATGGCGACTTTTGCTTTTATTCAGTCAGGAAACTCGCTTTTGTTGCAGAACCAATCTCCGTCCGAATAAAACCTGAAATGTTAAGGGTGAAACTGAACGCTGACGTCAGTTTCGATTGTAAGGTCTCTGGCCATCCGATAGAAGTGGTGTACTGGGTACACAATGGCCGGCCGATGGTACCGTCAGAGAGGATCAGAGTCTCCGAGGACGGACTCCGCTTACATATCAAGAATTCACAGAAGAGTGATGAGGGCTTCTACCAATGCTTCGCGAGCAACACGCGCGACCAAGCGTATGGGGTGACGGAATGTCTGATAGACGGTAAGTTCTTAGCGTCACCAGAGGTGTTACAGCGTATTAAATATTTGTTTTCTTCGAGTAAAATGACTTAATATCATTAATTGAGTAACACATGGTTTGAATGAATTACAATAATACGTACTTTTATCAGTACAGTACTATAATTATTACGGCGTTAGTTATACTCCTTACCATGACCCTGATTTAATTGGTACAGAATGCCGGCAGCTCAAAAGTTATCTCTTGGTTGATGTATAAATAAAATATATTTCCCATAAAATCCCTTCTTTATTTTTATCAAAATATCTTACGATACTTGTATCACACTACTGTCACGTAAGTTATATTGCGATTTTCCCGAATCTTGTGTAGGGTGAAATGTACGTGATTATTTCGATTTTCCTATGTTACTTTCAATGTTTGTGCAGTTCCAAAGTGCCAGTACAGAATGAGTTCTGTTTGCAGATTCGGACACCGCGACGAAAGCCAGCGGCAACAGATCCCGGCGCGCGCCCTACGCCCGCAGCGCGCACACCCACGACACCGACTGGAACTTCACCGGCACTAGAGGTAAGACGACTCCTAAGCCACGGTGTAAAACGTCTCAAAATCTTTGTCATAAATTGTCAATGTACGTACTTTTTTGTACCGTATAAACAAAGTTTCTTTCCTTCATTTTGGCTTTAAATTGAATATCAATAATTGTCAAATTATATTGGCTGTGTCGTTGGTTAAATGTATCACTGCCGATCGAGAGGTCTTGGGTTCGGGGTCCCGGGTCGGGTACCACTGTATTTTTTAAATCGAAATTTATAGCAGTGGCTCGGAGTCTGGATATGTGCCCAATGTATGGTAATAGGGACACCACCTATTCCATGGTGGGACGTTAACGTAGCTGATGAAACGTGGGAATGCACTTTACTCCTCTGCCTACCTCCTCGGGAATTATAGTTATGTACTTTCCGAATTCGAAAGAACTGAACTAGCACCATTTTACAAATCAAATCAGAATTCATAATGTGTTATCTAACTTATTAACACAATGACAATACCCGCTAAAATCTAGCGTGGAATTGTTCATCTACCGACAATGGATTCCATCTCAGAGCAAACGAATTGCTGCCCTACTTCTAAGTTCATACGAAATTAAAGCTGTGCCACTAACGGCACCAGGTTGAATGCTCTTGAGATTTGACAGCCGACACTTGGCAGCGAACTAGATGTTGCTTCTACGTACAGAGCGTTTATGTAGATGTTATCTGGTGTTATGTTACTAAAATTTAACAGCGAATCATTAAGTGGTGATACGATTCACATAAACATGTTTTTGAAAAGATTATGTACGATTCAACTTATAGTATCTTCTCACAAAAAATTTGAAAGTTATAGTCGTCACGCCAGATCCTTATGAGGTAGGCAGAGAACAGTGCCAAATACCCATTCTAACAATCAGACGTGTTTCTTCTACAAATAAAAGTTATGATGATTATGGGATTAAGGACATCTACCCGCATTAACTACAGTTATGTCGTTAGATAATGAAACCCAACTGTTATCTTTGACTCAGTATTATAATTTGATGGTGACGCAGAGGTAACGAAACCCAAAAACCACTCTTAACATACCATATGTATTGTGGCTGGTACTTTCAGTCGGGGTTTTTATTAAAGAACCAGTAAATAAAATACCGAATTTGTCATAAAGTGGGACCGTATTTATGAAATGGCGATCTAAACAAAAGGGACGTCGTATGAACTTTTCCACTTACATCCTGCGTCGGCCGCGATTCGACTCAAACATAAACAAAAGTTAATAAAGTCCGACATTGAGCTACGACACAAAGCATGTTTTTACCCTAAGTTCCATCAGATCTCATTTATATCTTGGACAAAGTTTCAGATAAAACAGATAAACGTCGCTCCTAATCTAAAGTTAAATTTAATCTTGCTCCATAACGCCTAGCCGTCTTTAATTGTAAAATTTCAATTATAATCAAACTTGACGTGATACTTGTTTTAATTAAATACATTATTCCCAGATAAATGTATGCAAACTTAGACCAACGTGTTTGTCGTAACAAAAACTGAACTGTGAATAGGATTTTTAATAATGGAAATATTTTCCGTACTCATGAGAATTCTACATCAGTATAATTTGTCACAATAGCAGGCACGCTTATATAAATACGAGTGGCTGTCATGGTTACTCAGTAAGTCGTAGTGCGTAACATTCGCGACATTTTATGCACACTCGTTTCCGACTTCTTCATAAAATATTTAAAAGTCCATTTTTACGCGCGGATTCGCTGCAAGCTATTAGAGTCAGCTCTTCAGCTCAAACAAAGAGCTTCAGTGTCGCAGGAACGGGTGCCGCGGGCGAACCGGGCCTCCGTGCTAAGTACTAAGCCAGGCATTTTCTAATTAAGATGCTATCTCGAGTGACAGAAGGTCGATTTTACACGTTTCCGTTGTGGATATAAGTCGTTTTGCGTCATGATTAATTCGCTTCCCGCTATTTGGTGTCGCTGCTCTTCAGGGAGTCAGTAAGAAGGGCTGTCGCTATGTGCGTGCGTTAGCTATTGGAATATAGAAAACCTTATTATGTACGACGCTTAATTATACGTGTTTTTATCTTAATTTTCATAGTCACATTTAAATATAAATATACAATTCTAAAAGAATGAGCTATATGATGCAAGCAATAAACGTAATCAATATTTAACTGACACTTATCTATGAATATTTAAATGTTGTGTTATTTTAAAACCGTAACGCAGTCTAATGATCTATTATTGAAAAATGGTCGTTACCAAATGACCAAATGAATGATATATTTACCAAAATATATCAAAAATATCTGTTGAGAGTATTGCGATATTCTACTTTTCCCTGTCATGAATTTGTAATTTTTCAAACAATCCATCAATCGGCGGCCAACATAAATAGCAGTAACATATGCCGGCCGTCGTTTCTCTCGACACGGGATCAGAAAATAAAAGGCGTCAAGGAAAACTGCTCTCTGGCAGTTTCCGCATCTCCTAAATGCGGGGGCAGTCAAAAATTTTGCGGGCACACTCCCAAATTGCAATCTATAAAGTTGGTGAATGGGTGGGTCCCCGGCGGCAAGTGTGCGAGACAACCTCCACCAATAAATTATGCAAGTGGTTGGCCTTCTGTTAACAGACCTCATTTGTTCCAGCCGCAGCTTAGCTAACTATAGAAATGAACCAATAAACCACAATATATAGCTACCACTGTTTCGAAATTCTGTCGAAATTACACAGCTGAAGTTCCCAACGTAACAAATAGAATCTAATATAATAACGAATAGCTTTGAGAAAGGAATATCTGTGTAATATAATTGAATAAATATTAATGTAAACATGTGTACCCAGTGTTTTAAAATGTTTTTTAAAAAATATCTCTGTAACTGTGCGGTTAAGACCCGGAGCAGATTTACAACACAGCTACGTCGTAAATCTGTCCACGACCAGCATTCTAGGATCCAATGGCTTTTGATAAACTGCTATTTATGGTCCAGGCTCGCTCTATTATTCATAATTAATGTCTTTGAAACAATGAACCCGCAACAACAAAAAGTATAAGTTAGATAATAACTAGGGATTTATTTAACAAATACAGTTATTTATTGTTCGCTCCTCAGCGGGACCAGGCTGCCACCTGCCTCTTTTGTATCAGATTTAAATAATAACTTGAGACGCGAAGCCGGTGGTTCACTATGATACAAATTCAATTGGAACCTCCATTAAACTCAATTATGTAAGAACAAAATGAGTATTGTGTTTAAACTGAACTAAATTGCCTCAAGTAAAAGGGATCGGAGCCGCTATTATTGTGATTCCTTTAATGCTCCATGGAGGGATTGATGAATTAATTGTTCGAGGATACTAGAATCACTTAGATACCCGACCGCAAGCTGTGTGAAAAGGATTGAAAGAGAACATAAGAACAGTATTTGAATACCTTTTGCTTATGAAAATTATGCGCTTGAGTGGACTTATTCAGATATTTCAACGTATTTATTAAGATAAATAAGGTACATTCAACGCCTTGCTCGTATTAATACGTGCGCTATAAAGGCCGATCAAAGGAATTATCCATTTCACTCGGACAAAGGGTTTATTAAAAAGCAAAAAGAAGAACAGCAAAGCTTTGTGTAGGCGAAACTGTTAATCGCCTAGATAGCGGGGTAAAAAATATTCAATCAGCCGAGTTTCGAGGCGTGCCGCCAGCCGGCCCCTCTGGATTTGCGACGAGCGTCCGACGGTATAATACCCGCACGAACTACTTACCATTAAGCTTAGTCTATGAGCAATTTAAACTTGATTTGTCCCAACTTTCCGTCGTTAGTACTGTATTGAACCGATTTTTGGAAATGCCGAACATTTACGAATATCCAGTACCGCTCATCCCAGACCTATGTTCAAGAGTTAATATTTGTATATCATTCATAATGTCATCATAATTTTATCATTTCGAAGTCAAGTACTAACACTTGATTATTAAAGTTACATAGCTTCTCGCTGTTCCACTTTACCTACTCTAACCTATTTTCGTCCTTTTATCTTTGTTTATCTGTGATCCTTTTTCAACTGGATCTAGTATTTTACTATCAGAAATACGAGATTTATCTTTCTGAAGTAGCCAAAGTGTTATTTGTCTACTCGCCACGTACATTACGGCCACATCTATCTCGTGTCCTCGAAGTTACTTTCTTTGTGGCGTATAAAACGCTAGATAATATTTTGTCTCCGCTATTATTCCTTTTAATAATTTTTAACATCAGTTACCATTATTAAATGACATCTTTACTGTCATGTGGAATAAATTAATTCATGCAAACGAACAAAAATATCACAAGATACTACTTGGAAAATGAAAGTCACGTTTTGTGTTTAATATTAACATAAGAACATAAGGGTTTTTTTTTCATTTTGTTAACTATTTTGGTACTATCTATACGGATATACAGTACGATATGAAACGTGTAACTGTAACAATTTAAAACTCTTAATCATAAACTCTTTCATGTACTTTAAAAGGAATCGTATGACCAATTGTTTATAGCATAAAACATAGCTAATTGATTTTTTTTTAAACCTCATAAAAGTGTTGGAAGTTGTACAATGACATGTTTTCTTACAGAATCGAAGCCGGAGCTGGTGTACTGGTTCTCGGAGCAGACGCTACAGCCGGGACCGAGCGTGTCTCTCAAATGTGTGGCCATGGGACACCCGCCGCCACAGTTCACATGGCTACTCGATGGATTTCCTATTCCCACTAATTCTCGGTAAGTTTCTTTATAATCTATTTTCTTATTTTTATTATAGGACATTGTCAGAAATATATGGTGATTCTAAAAATTTATAAATAGTCACTTTATTTCGATTAGTCTATGCACAAAAATCAAAAATCACACAATCTATGCACAACAATAATAAAATGCAATAATTCTATTAGTAATAAAATATATGTAAAAAAGTAGGTATATTTTGTACGGTACTAAACGATAAAAATTGTTAATAATAAAATAATATCAAGAAACTAGGTTGCGGAACAATGACATTTAGTTGTTTGCTGTTGTTGTCGGCGCAGCTGGTCGACATGAATAAGTTATAAAAACGATTAGAAGCGATAACCATTCGATAATAATTCCGAATTCATGTTATCTGCACATTAGCTTCATGAAAATCATAGCAAAAACATTCTTTCTCGCATTTAAAAAATGAATATAGGATATTAATATTAGAAATCAAATTACTTTTCCATTCAGATTTGTCGTCGGCCAGCACGTGACATTACAAGACGATGTCGTCAGCCATCTTAACGTGAGCAGAGTAACGGAACAAGATGGCGGCGAGTACGCGTGTGTTGCCAGCAACACGGTGGGCAAGGCGGTGCATGCGGCTCGAGTTAACGTGTATGGGCTGCCATTTATACGGGAAATGCCAAAAGTGACAGCTGTGGCCGGCACTGACCTAAATATCAAATGTCCCGTTGCCGGCTACCCAATCGAATCCATTACTTGGGAACGAGGTGAGTATGAAAATATTTTGTGAAAATATTTTCGATGCATTTCGAAAACTCTGTACGTTTAGTTTCGACCATGTCAATCGGTTGCTTGTACATATTTTGTGTGCTTGTAAATATGTACATTCTAAATGTGTCGGCTGTAACATTTATTATTATACCGTCACGCCAGGTTTCTTACGAGGTACGCAGGGAACACCTAGTGCCAAATATCTCTATCCTTACGGATCTGATACGCTTCTTCCACAAACATTACTCTTTACATGCACCCACACCAATTTTCTAAACCTTTGACACCCCGATCACCCCGTACCAACCGTATATGGTCAAGATAATTTGTGTAGTTACGACAAAAAACTTACATTTAAAAAAGTTCCTCATATTTTAAACGTTGTAATAATTAAAGTCCCCGCTCAGCACCTCGGAGGCCAATTTGAGCGTCTTATTTAATAATAAGAAATTGACATGATTTCCGCACCTACATTACGCCACGAAATTGAATTGCCTCCGCGTTCGCTCTTCTGAATTCATTTTTTATTTTCACCTCTAAATCTCCCAGACCTAATTTTCTTCTCGCTGTGAAGAATCGTGAGACAAGTAACACAAGTTTACTTACATACGTGACATAAAACACTTGCACGTAACCACTGCCGATTAAATTAGTATTATATAATCTCACCAGGTCACTTACGGGTCGGGCAAAGAGCACCGAACGCAAAAAAATCCCGATCCTTAAAGAAATGACGTGTTCCTTCGACATTCATATTTCTCTTTACATACGCCCATCGGTCTCGCAGACGCCTGACTCCCACATTAGCCAAAATTAGACCTGCTGAAGTAACATAGACGAGTTTTTTTTTTCGTTGATATCAACAAGCATTTTCTGTACCAAATATTTCTAAACGATTATTTCAGGTAGATACATTCCATAAAAAAGTAGTATAATCCATACATATCTAAAGTCTCTTAGTGATTGCAATCTTAAAATAACAGTAAACGCAAACAGAGTAGGTATATTGTATTAAGCTTCGAGAAGCTTCGCAAAAGAACTTAAACTGCAACAGGTCGCCTAGGAAGCTATCGAGAAAAGAATTGAAGTTTTTGTAAACGATTTTGTTACCTTGCTCTACTGGTTCGTTTATGGAACAAAGGATTCTTTTATTATCATTCTGCCTTAATTATTCTGTTCGCGATTAAATCAATGATGAGATTAAGCGACTGGGTTTTTCTTATCGTCACGCTAGGCTGCTTACGGACTAGGCAGAGGGAACCGTTTGCCAAATGTTTTTGCTCCTTTTTTATTTTGCTACTATATCTTCTACTATAAATTTTATATAATGACTTGACACCAAATTATGAAGCTGCGGTACAATTAGTAATTTTAAACTATTTCTTGCCTCGGTGGCCGTGTTGGTTGCAAGGGCGACTGCTGATCGGGAGGTCCTGGGTTCATTCCCGGGTCGGACACTCTGATTTTTCTAATTTAGGCTTTCTAGTAGTGGCTCGGAGTCTGGAAATGTGCTCGATGTATGGCAATAGGCTCACTAACTATTCAATATTGGGACTTAAAATTAACTGGAGAAACGTCGGACTGTAGGCACTATATACCTCTGCCTACCTCTACGAGGATACAAACGTAATGTTACGTTCTGTTACGTTTAAACTATTTCTTATAGTCAATATACATTTTTTTAACATTTCTATAACATGAGCTTGTTTTTCTTATATATTATTACGACTTTTTGAATCAAATTCGTTACACGCAAGTTTTGTTAATGACAAATAATATTTATGTAACATGTTTTACATTGCATATGTTTATCTAATATGCAAATGAGGGTAGGCACTAGTGTGAGAAAATTATGCATGTTGCATGTTGCTAACACGATAATACAACGTGAGGTTCATCCAACGTAAGGAAATTGCATTATTTTAAATTCTATTATCTTTATAAATAAAATTACAGCACTTTGAAACAGTATCATTTTTATTCGACTAATTCGTTCTTAAAATGGTTAGTGAGCCTGACTATTGAGCCTAGGTTGTGAGTTTGTTTCCCATCCAAAACACATTTTTTGTATGGGAAAGCTCCCGGGTATTACGTGATATTACATAATAAAAATAACATCAAAGCTTCAGTGAACTAAACTGAAAAATTCCAGTTGTATTCAACGATTTCCGAATATCATATTCTCAAGATATTCTCCAATTAAAGCAGCTCTTATTGAAATGTTTATATATTTCAGACATAAGTTACTATATTTTCCGCCTTAACATTATACATATTATACATTCTGTGGCGCCCAGCCGCATGCAAAGTTAATTCATGTATGCAGGACTTCGTAATAACTACACAAAAGTCGTCTGCATCTTGCTCGTCGCGGTCGCCGAGACCATTGTGTTAAGTTGTGTATTAATTATAAAACTTATATTTATATATAATACGTATACTTAAGATAAAACGTTGATAGAGTAAAGAACGTAGGCGAAGCGCGTTATATCTGTAAGTATATAAATATTTCCCACTCGCTGCACTCTGCCTATCCCGTACACCGTAGGTCATCTGGTGTGATGATATAATACAGTGCACTCGCATGGTAACATAAAATAATAATAAATATACATCATTATTTCCTGTACAAGTCATAATATAGCATCGTGAAATATATTCATTAAATTTCCAAAAATATAGAGTAATTGTCCGTTTGTTTCATTCGTGCACTTCAGGGTGATATCGATTTATTCATATTGTAATTTAAAATAACATACCTGCTGCAAATTCACAGTACTAGAGATATTTCTAATTAAAATCGTTCGTGTCGTAGAGAAACAGGTTTTTCGCGAGTAGCACTTTTAAAATACCTAGTATTGTGTAAATTTTCTTCGTGTATACAGATAGTGATGAATAGAAAAGCACGTCAGCTCTGCAAGGATAAAGATATTCAACGCCTAATGTTCTCTGACTACCCAGCAAGGGACCTAGCATCACTATTTTGCAACAATAATAGTAATAATAATCGTTACGAATTCTGGTCATCTCGATAAGTCGCTTAAAATCCTCAACACAAGGTATTAATGAGCACAAATGTAAATGATGGAACAATAAAAAGTTTGATGATGATACTGATGATAAATGATACAAATTTGCGACTATCCTGAAGTTGAGCTGAAATATTTTTCCGGAACTAATTCTGCAAAATGTGAACAGTGTATCGGATTCCGAACTCACTGGCATTGTACATCCACACGTCAGTTAGCAGCTGGAACATTAGTATGTTAATATATATTTCTATAAGTCTATGTCTGCACGCTATTTGCTACACAAGAAAATAGTGTCGTTATTCCGTACACAAGTTACATTTTGTGGAGAAAATAAACAATGCATTAGTGAGCCCAGTGCTCTGCGGCCGCCGCTGTACTAATAAATCACGTTAATTATAATAGACTGTTATGCAGGTTGGTATTCTTTAAGCAATATCAAATTAATGGGTCTACAGTGAGATCGCGTACTGACCGCAGAGAAAATTGCGCCCCGTAATCTGATAAAGCGGATACTTCCGCGCCATCCAATTAGGAACTTGTTAAAATTATTCTTTTCTAATTTTTCCACCGGGAAGTTTATAATAATAATGCTGAAACGTGGCTGACAAAGCAAATCGTTAAAAAGTTTCGCTCGTAGGTCTATTGCGGTCGGAAAATGGTTTCGAAATGAGTGGTTAGAGTTGCTTAACGAAATTACAAACTTCAGTGTATTATGAACGGTTAGGAAAAATGGCAATTTGAAAACTCATTTGATTTCTGATTGGACAATACGATTGTGTGTAATTATATACTATTTGAGAAAATTATCCATGTCGGAGAGGAGTAAGTAAGATGACCTTCCCATGACCCTATACCAGGGTCGACAGGGCTATATTCAGAAGTGAACTAAAACAGACCAATGACAAAGAGGATAAAATAAAATGCCGCGGTAATAGAAGAATAACTCTGGAACAAAAGAATATAATAAAATGTACCAGTATTGTGTAATTTTCGCATAATTGTGCATTGTATGAAGCTTCTTTCATTTACATTGATTCTTTGCTGTATTATAAACTTTACAATGTATCATATATTTTAAAATATCTCGTCATCCGATGTATACGATGTACGAATGATTCCAAGCTCTATTTTCAATTAGAATACTTGGAATAATGATATACGTTGAAACCAAAAAAATATACATCATAAAGCTGCTTTACGTAAAATGAATGCGTCATTTATTAATTAATTTTATCAACCTTGCCATGTTTTCATTAGTAGTTTATTGATGGAGTAATGGAAAGCGAAATACATATATGAACGTTAATTTTCATTATGAATAAGAAATTTAAACGTAACTAGTGAAACGTGGGAGTGTTCTACATTCCTTTGCCTACCTCTTCGGGGATTACAGTCGTGATTGTACGTATTAATAATAAATTTATAGTCTGATCATTCATAATGTCGTTTATGTTTAATATGTCGATAATAATATATTGGGACATCTCCACACACGGCCATCTGATCCCAAATTAAGCATCAAGAGAGCTTGTGATATGGTAACCAGACGGCTGATAAACTAATAAACATATAAATTTATACTTAAATAGGTATTTTTTTAGACCTAGACACAAAACAAATACTTGTAGTCATCACACAAATGTTTATTCTGGGTGGGAATCGAACCCACGACCCCCGGCGCAACAGTCCAGTTGACGAACCATGCACCAACGGGTCAGTCATATATTAAATAACTTAGAAAAATATTGTATAGAACATTTCATCTAATTAGATCTAAACTTCTTTATTAGCGAACCCAAGATGCTTTTATCAAAACTGGGCAAAATTGTACTTTTTTTGCATGAATATTTTTAGAGCGAAAATGTACAAAAATTAGGTTGGCAAAAGTCATTCATACTTTAACATTTTTACGAATGTAATACGCCGCCCAAAAAAAACTTTTATTTTCAACCACTACATCAAAGAACATAAAGAAATCGTCGGACCGTGGCAACCTTACCTCGTTTAACAGAATTACTGGTAAGATCAAATTAAGACTCGTCGGTCACTCCCTCCTAATTCTCCTTTTCTCGCGACCCTTGTCAGCGTCGGGTTTTATCTTTTTCATAGAGAACCCATTAAGCTGACCTCGAGTTTTAAATGGGATGTAAAAGGTGTACATCTTAAAATCTTTTAACTGCTATAACTGTAATCATTTATCTAAAAATATTACCTTGACCATTGGTGTTGATAATATTGTATTGGTAGCCAATATTCCAAGGTTCCAAGTTCTATTTTAGGAGCCCAAGCCAACCTCACGTGCTGTACAATGGACGAATGCTGATAGCCTAGTTGCTTAAAATTTTGACTGCCAATCCGGGGATATGAGTTCAAATCCTAATTTGCACCTGTATACAAAAAAAATGCATTTGATAATTAAATCATCGTGACGTTCTGCAGTGGACTGTGATACGCTGACGAAGAACGTAATAATGGTGATACAAAAGCGCAAGTATAGGTAACAAGTACGCCAGTGTTTACATAATGCTTCTTTATATTTAATCATAAGACGACATACATCCTAAGAGGAAACAAATAAGCAGAACAATGTTTAATAGTTCCTCGTTTTACCGCCTCAATTGCATTGTGTGGTGTTGTAAATAAAACTCTTTTCTGCTAAGAAAGAATTTATACCAAATTTTCAGCTTAATACCTAACAATAAAAAAACCTTCGTTCAATTTATATCTCGCCATCTGATCCCAAATTAAATTAAGCGTATTTTAAAGTAATAAGACTTATAAACGTGTATAATTTTAAGGCCCAGTGTATGTCAAGGGGCTCACCACCTATTCCATGATGGGAACTAAAGATAATTGGTGAAACGTGGGAGTGTAATACACGCCTCTGCATATCACTTTGGGGATTACAGGCATGATGTTACGTTTTATAATGTCTAAATACATATTTATGCCAAACATATGCACACAGATGTAGATCACACATACTTGCACAAATATTTTCCCGGTGTCTACCGAACTCACAGCGTCTGGCTCAACAGTCAGAGTATCTTACATTACTGTTTACTGTCTTACTCTCGTTATTTCTCTAGAAATTTACAACTAGTCAATATTACTTACCTACAAGTAATTTTTTTAGTTGTAAATTATTTGAATACATAAACATGTATATCAGCTCTTGTAAGTTTCAGTAGACTTTTGTACTGGTCTATTTCGTGAGAACACTCTTTAAATTAGAGGAACCTTTGATCTACGTTTGTCGTTTTATTTCGAGCAAAATCATGCATTTTTTTTTAATTAAATTTTGACCTGGTACAGCAAATTTCCGCGAAACTTTGAGCCGTTTGCCAGCTGGTGAAATTTTTATTTTGCACCGCTTTGTTGGTGAGCTCTCGACCGTATTACGCGTCAGTGGCCACAGTTGTACGGAACAATTTTATATTAGGAATATCCAATTTTTGTAAAGAAACTTGCAGGAAAGAAAACTGGACACGAAACTTTTACGTCTTTTGAGGCATCGCTTACACTTGTGTTTAGTTGTTTTGATACTGAAAAGATTTTAATATAGTTTGATGTAGTTAGTTCTTAAACAAAATTGTTTAAGATTTGCCAGTAGAGTTCATGCTACGGGATTTAATCAACAAGATACGCTACGTTCCTTCATATATTTCGGAGCACACAACTTTTTATATATACTCTTCATTACTTCTCCAACGCCACCTTCTAACGAACTTCGGCGGCCATTAAAGTCACTAGAACTTTCTATACTACCGTTCAGAACAAAGATCGGGCACTTTTATTGTACCGTTGACAAAAGTTTTTCGGGTCTGAATGTTATTCGGCCAACGCATTTTTTTTTGTATTTTGTTCTGAATTAACAACTGCGGTACTTTGCGCCTTTGGTTTGTCATTCGGTCTTGGTGAGATTTATTTTTTTAATAAGATTATCCATTGCTAGGAGTTGGCCAAGATACAATAAAACTGTGTTAAAGCCTCACTTTCATCATATTCTCGACGTAAAACATACATACAAATCTGTGTACAAGCATATGATCCAAAGCCAAAGATATACAAATTAACACTGAATGAACAAATTAAATTAATTGAATGAATACATTGTCTACTTTATTTTAAATTACAATTTATACATTGGTTTGAACGCATGTAAATAAAACGGAACTCTTATGCTATGCACAAATTATTGCAGGGGATTTTAATTAATTTTTTAATCTATTGACAAATATAACTCATACGAGTATATCCAGGGTATTTAGCTATGCTCGTAAATACTGCGTTATACCCAGATCTGCCGATGCGACGCCAAGTTTAGTTGACCCTTATGACATCCTGTATCCCGGCGCGGGGTCGGGGAATTTATTCTTACTACACCCTTTATGACTAATGAATATATCTTGTAATTAATTGTATCTTTCATAAAACGAATCACACCTTGTCGCAGTACTTAATCTCACTTAAAAGTTCAACTTCATCAACAGATGGACAGACTCTGCCGCTGAACCGGCGACAGAAAGTGTTCCCAAACGGAACGTTGATCGTGGAACAGACACAGAGAGGTGAAGACGCCGGCACGTACACGTGCCAGGCTACCAACAGACAACGTCACGTCGCTAGAAGAGACGTCGAGGTACAAATCTTAGGTAAGCTGCAACACGCAAAAATCAACTTGGCACTTGCGAGGGATGCGCTTTCTGTCCCGCCATCTGAATCCTCTGACCAATGCCTAACATTGTCCTTTTTAATGTCGTATCACTTTTAATCTTTCATCGTCATAGCGTCATACCTACTTAATTTCTACTAGTTATACATGCAATATTTTTTTACATCCATAAAAATTGTTTTCACAATCGGGATTAATTTTAATGTCACAATATTCAAAAAATCTGTCTACAAGTACGGTGACAAAATTGTAATATTTGTCAAGTTGCATGTATTGTAAATTAATTGCGATGAAGATTAGTTTTTCTAATTATAATTTCAAGTAAGTGCGCTATATTAACACCAAAACTCTTATTGATATTATTCCTGTATAACGCCAAACGAATGATCAATCACCGACTCACTGGCATACATAATTTGTCAATCATCAAACTGAATGAATTTTTAGACATATTCAATAAACAGTCTACGAATAAAACCTTATTTTATTTCGGTATAATTTCCCCTTAATAATCTCATAACATATTTCCCCACAGCAATCACATTTTCCGTAACTGTTCCATAACCTAATCAGACTACGAGATCTCTCGAGATTATGTACCTAAAAAGTGTTATTAATACTATACATTGTAGCAGTATGGCAAAGCCCGCTGCTTAATTAAAGCTAATGACAGGAAAAGTCGTTGAAGCGTTGTTGTCCTGGGGACTCGAACGCGTCTCCCAACCCTTTGAGTGTGGGATAGAAATATATGGATGTTGAATTCCAAACGAATCCCGACGGATAAAGGTCCTAAATAAGTCAGATTTTCAAACTTTTATTATGCATCTATATAAGATAATTAATTCGTTATTGTTATATTTACTCATTATTACCTATAAAAGCTACAAGGCCAAATTAGACCATACTGGACTCGGTCAACACTTAAATGGGTGATCGTTAATCGCAAACTTCTTAGAAACTGTCTATAATTCGGAGGGTACATAAATAAATCGCTCCCGATTATTTTGTATAAGTAGCAATCGTTGAGATGGCTTTAAATGCGGTTAAGACAATCTTACCAATCTGCAAAAAATGCCATTAACAATACCTACCTGTAGTATCATCACTGTATTGCTTCTTTTGCTGTCTTCAACAAATAACATTTTATTCTAAGCTCCACTATATATATCCTGTAAAGTCGTAAGGAAGTATAAATGACATTACATAGTTAAAAATACGCTTAGTGGATGATATAAGTGACTAGTACAATAAAGGATTAAATTCTTCATTTTACCAATAAAAGATTTTTATATTATGTTTATATGGATAAAGTAATATAGTCATATAACTAGTCATGTATATAATATATTCTACAAAATATTCATATGTGAAGAAACGACATTGTTCATACAGAATACATCCACGAAACAAAGTTTTTTTTTTCTAAAAGAGTCGTATATCAAAAAGTATAAGCCACTTTTTGTCTTCATGCACAAAGTTATGACCATTAGATTAGGAATTTAGGCGAATTCGGGGAAGTTCTTTTTTATTTTTTGCAGCAAGATTTAGAGCACCATAAAATCAGGAATTCAAATGGGCGGAGTTATCCATCCGTAATTCATTAAATTTAGCACGCTTACCATTCCAGCAGCATCAACGCAGCTTTAAACTTCCAGCGTTCTCGGGTAATAAGGCAATAAAATTAAAATATAAAAAATACACACATAAATGATATAGCTATTGCTGGGGTGGCTCGCTGCGAAACGTGCTATAAGCGGAGCTTAGAGATTTCATATTAATTAATCGTGAGAACAGACGAGGAAAATCTTTGCGACTGAGAATTGTTTTCCGAAGTGTATACTCGTATTAATTAAAGGTGGAGATAGTTAAAATCGACTAACATTAAATTTATTTGCTTATTTCCAGTACAGCCAAAGATATTGCCTATTCAGCCGCTAACAAATTTATTGAGGGAAGGCATGCGAGCGGCTATATCTTGTCAGATATTGGAAGGAGACTTGCCAATAGCATTCCGATGGGAGAAGAACGGGCAACCGGTGACGTCATCTCCGTACGCACCCAGCGGGATCATAACGAGGAGAATGGACGAGTACAGCGCGTCGCTCGTTATAGAACATATAACATCTCTTCACAGTGGCAACTACACATGCATAGCTTCAAACATTGCTGGGTCTGAGAGGTTTACTGTACCTCTTACTGTCAATGGTAAGGAACATTTTTGTTATTACGTGGAGTACTTAAAAGTTATGGGAATCCGGTAGGTAATTCAAATTACCTTTTACAGTTCCTCCAAGATGGCGCCTAGAACCCAACGATATAGCCGTTGCTGCTGGCCAGGATGTAACCCTCCAATGTCAAGCTGATGGTTATCCGAAACCAAATATAACTTGGAAAAAGGCTGTGGGTAAGGATTAAACTTTATTTCTACATTCATAAGATGCGTGAAAGAGTGATGGGTGTAGAAGAGGCACATCAACTCTGTAAGGACAGAGATAATCGGCAATCAGTGTTCTCTATCCACCCTGTTAAGTACCGGAGGTGCCATATTATATAATTATTTATATTGTATCGTTTTCTTAACAAAATTCAATGAAGTTTAATAGATTAAATTTTTATTCTAAACTTTTCCACTTATGAGAAAAAACCTGGAAACTTGAGAGATGTCAAGAAACAATCCCGAGCTCTGCGCAGAGCTGATACTAAAGCGCTCCGTCGTACACTAGGCAGTGCTCGAGAGGAAACAGAATTAATCTTGGGAAAACTTCCGTATAAATAGAACGTAAAAACGATAATATATTTTTAAAAGTATTTGTGTAGTCTTTGAAACTAACTTTTAGTCTGCTACGAAACAACTGTCAATGTTTTTTGTTATACTACCGTCATTATAGAACAATAATGCAGCCAAAATTGCTTCTTTGTTTAAACATCAACCGTTAGACAAATCAAAATATTATTCGCCATTATTATAGGCGTAACAATTCTCATATCAAAATTTTAGAATAACTTGTCATTCTTTATTTCGTCATTTTATCAGGTAATACACCCGGGGAGTACAAGGACTTCATGTTCGAGGGTAGCTCCAGGGTCTTAGAGAATGGCTCCCTTGTGTTCGAGCGAGTTGCCAAGGACAGCGAAGGACATTACCTCTGCGAAGCCAGAAACGACATCGGCGCCGGACTCAGCAAACTCATCTTCTTAAAAGTTAATGGTAAATTTTCTATTTAATTTTATTTTAAGTATATATTCCCAGAGTTTTATTTTATTTTATTCAGCAAACATAATGCAATCAATTTCATAAACTCGTTAATTCTGCATCGTTTTTGTCATTCTCATTTAAGTAATGCACAAGTTTCATGAATATATTTCGAAACATGTCAGGCAATATATATGCCAGTATTCGGTTACATAACTTTTTTTGGCAATTGATAAATTAAAACTCTTGTGTATTTACTTAGAATTTCTTGTTCATATATTTACTAGTGGCTGGGAATCTGAATTTGTGCCCGGTTTATGGCAGTAGGCTCTCCACCTATTCAATAGTGGGACGTAAACGTAACTGGTAAATCATAACTGGAGTGTACTACACTCCTCTGTCTACTTCTTCGGGGATTACAGGCGTGATGTCACATTTTTACTGTTTCATCACCAATTGCGTACGTAATTTCTTAAAGAGTTTTCGTTACGTATGAATAAACTTTTTCAATTCCTAATTTCGAACGTTCAAGAACATAGCAGACATAAAACATGACAAATAGCATGCGTGCCGATTTATCCAATTGGATAACGGAAATAAAAGGACCACTTTTCCCCTAACGTTTATGGTAGATAAAGAAAATGCTCGAGTTTTTATTTTCCTCTTTGAAAAGTTGTGGAATGTCTCGATGGCGTCTCAGAGATGAGTTTGGGACAAGCGACAGAGCTCAAATGAAAATTCTTTGCCGTCATTATTGCTTTGTACAGCGGGCCCGGACTGAACGCAGCAGTAATAGATCATTATCATCGAATACTTGTGATATTAGGCATATATTTTCAGCATTAGTGTTCAATAAGACTTAACCACGGGTAAATCAATATTTGGGTTTGAATAGAAAATAATGCGCTCATATTTTCCTAAACGAACTCTAAAAAAAATTTTGAAGCAATTCTGTTGAACAATTGTTATCAATGAAAGCTTCCAAGACATTTTGTATTGTTTTCTCGTTAGCTTTTGTACTCGTTCTAAGAAAAACAATAATATTCAAAACATTTCTTCTTCAGCCTCTTTTGTAGGCACGTTAAAACTTGAAATGCTCTATAAGATTACATTCAATATTGACAGCTGAAAGATTTCAACTTAATTAAATTAAAAACGCTTTATTCAAATTCTCTCATACTGCAGGATTGTTAAAGACTTATCCGATCCTTATTTGGTTAGAGGATTAATTCACAAAACTCATTTTTTGATTAAGTTTATTTTGCGTAGAATACTGTTTCACGTAATTATATAATGCCAATCATTCGATATTACATTGAATTATTACACCTTACGTCAAGTTCGTTAGAGGGTAGGCAATCGCCATACATCTCGTCATGCATCGAACTAGGTTTCGAAGACTTCTGAATCCCCCATGAGGCAGTATCTGATCAAATCTGACTGGTATCTGTATAAAATTAAATTCACATAATATACTGTAGTCTGTTGCGGTAGCTGAGATTATTTTAAATAAAGCATCTTAGTATCGCCTTCAGATTATATTTGTATAATAAAGAATTTGCACGATCGTCGCCGATTTAAGAATATACGTCGACCGTCGATTCCTTATAGTATTTATTGATAACAATATGTTACACTTGTTAGAGGTCTTAAAAGTGGTTTCAATTGAAAGGCAGACCTCTAATCCGTAGCTCTCACTGTCCGTATGAAGTCATGCTTCAAACCCAATTCATTGTAATATCTGTATCTAACCGCAGGATATTAAAAATAGTTTCACTCAAAACATTAAATCAGTTCCAGTTATCATGAGAATCTGCTCTGCTCTGTAATCTCACATAATATAGTACGTAATAAAAATATAAAATATAAACCACTCCCAGCTTAAATTGAATGTCGCCCCAGCCAATCGTGTACCTTGGCCATTCATCATTTTCCAGCGACCATTTCTCCTCGGATAACAACTTCCTAAGCAATATAGCCAGTTTCGATCTACTTTATTACATAAAGCTCTACTTAACTCAGATTTAATGGGCTCCTTCCGTCGGACATTTATTTTAAAGCACTTATAAGTTGTTCGTAGATGTAATTAAGGGATGACGTCTTCTCTTTAAAGTTGCAAGTTTGAGTTTAAAATAGCGGGGCCTCAAAAATAACTGTAACCGTTCGATTGTCGACGTCGGAACCAGCGAGCGTCCGAGCAGAAAACTCAATGAGCGCGGCGCTGTACGTCGCCTGTTTATTGGAAAACGAGACAGTTGGCTTCCGCGGAAATAAGTTCGCCGTATACGTGTTAGTATTCAACGTTATTGGCTTTTGTCAAGGGGCAAATAATAATATATCGCCGGGGGTTGCGAGCTTGACAGCTTTCAAGCAGATACCCTTACGTATTATTTGTTCGATTATGCACACGCGTCCGTTTTGTATTCACGCTGTGCGAGGATGGTAGGAATGAAGAAATCGTAAAGCAATTTATCAAGTCTTCTTCAACATTGATCTAACTTGTAACATTATACAATTTTACTTATATATTTTTATTGACAAAATGAGATATTAAACATTTATCTTAACCTTACCGAAATTGATGATTTAAAAAAAAAAAAAAAAAACGTAACATCACGCCTGTTATCCCCGAAGAGGTAGGCAAAGGAGTGTAGAACACTCCCACGTTTCACCAGTTACG
>DWDU01000137.1:0-23277 GCA_018245575.1 Jemadia suekentonmiller | reverse complement strand
AGCGTAGGAAGAGCAGGCCTGCCTAGAAAGTCCCTATTCACTCCAGTCTTGAATAATTCGAGGTTGTACGAATCGGGAAAAATACCAGGGAATTTCGCACTCTGTAGGAAAAACGATTTAGCGAACCGTTTCGTGCTGTTCAATGGGATTTTTATAAGATGTGGAGCCTATTGCCGTATACCGTTCACACATCGAGAGTTATCACTGAGAATTTCAAACCCAGGACCTCCTTCGAGTCGCGCTTTTAACACACGATCAATGAGGTAGTCATGTTTATAACAATTTGCCATTAGTAATTACCCAAGCATTGATGTTTGTTTAATTGTACAGAACTCATTTATATTTAATGTCAAATTCATGACATTCGGAATATAAACTTCATTCTATTTGAACATAATTTTAAACTTGCCTACAGCGTTTTGTTTGTTGTGGCGTTTCGGAGCTACCTTTTGTTCCCTCGCTACTGGATATTACTGATTAAACTCAGATACAATCAGACGAAAGAATATTCGATAGACCGCTGATATATTGTAACTTATTGATTGATCATAGCTTTCAAGTGGTCCAATCTAAAACTAGAAATATTTCAAGTAGCAGAACGATAAATGGATCTCATTACTGAAATGTATTCTAAACTAAACAAGGGATTAATTATCTAATATATAAATACGCATTTATATGTATATATAATACAGGCTATCTATGTAGTTTAATCTACGATATCTAATCCTAGTTTATCAGTTAATCTACTCGTATTCACTGGATCGAAGAACATGAAAGGCTCGGAGAAATATAGTCTTTTCAAAATATGAGAACGTCTGCGGTTCAAGGCTGTAGGTACTACAGTTATGAGAAAATTCAATAATGTTCAATCAACTTCGATTGGGCATTTAATAAACGAACCATCCCTGGAGGACGATCGCTCTGAGGCAAACCATTTCAATTAATATAGCAATTTTATAATTTTCAGTTTTTAGAGCTTATTTTTTTCCGAAAAAAAATATTTTTAGATGAGATGATGGTGAATAATAAATTTAGAGAAAATAATTTGGATTCCGCTATAATAGCTCGCTCGCTTAAAGAAAATTGGTGCAGAAAAAAACATATTTGAAATCTTTTCACTAACAACACTGCTCTTAAGGTAATTTAATATATCCTTTTTCTCATTCTTTTAATATACGAATATTAGTTCTTACTCGCATGCAACGCGGGGTTGGACAAATAAAATACACTATGAATTTACTTGTAGTTCAAACTTGTTTTTATTTTCCTTGGTTTTAGGTGATCTTACTCCACTAATCAATTGAAACTACTGGCTGTAGAAGTATGAGACGCAGGTTACTTTATAAATTTATTCTGCTACTAATTAGTCGTATTTTTACTAAATTATCTTTAATTAGAACAACAACGGTTGATAAATAGGCAATTCGACTAACGTTTTCGGTTCAGATATAAATTACTCCAGCAATTTATTTATCACAAAGACCCATTAGCTGTTTTGTCTGTAATTGACGCCGCTGGCGCCTCTACAGGTAACGTCTTGAATTTCTCCAAAATATCTGTTCTTCTTACGTACGAATAATGTTTTATCTTATTTTGTTTTCCTTTCAGTACGAGATTGGTTTAAATAGGTAATTTCGTAAACGTAACTGATGAAACGTAAGAGTGTTCTACACTCCTCTGTCTACTTCTTCGGGGATAACAGGCGTGATGTTACGTTTTCAAAAGATAACGTAAGATACAACGTAAGTAAAGACAAAGAAAAGATGCGTAAATAACCACCTTAATTATTATAAAAACCTGTCACGTTTATTTGTTTTATTACATAGCATATAAGTAAAATCATTAACCACTCTGGTTAATGGTAAATTATATAGTGTAACAATTAAAAAAACATCGTGAGGAAATCTGCACACATAAGAGTTATTCATAATGTTCTCGAAGACATGAGAAATCTGTCAACCTGCACTTCGTTAAACCGTCGTATCTTAACCCGTCGCATTCCGAGATCCAACAACGCAAAATCAAAAGAGTTGGTGACGATTAAAAACTTCAAGTACATTTTATATGTAGAAAAGTTTACTGGGTACGAGAGTAAACAACAAACTCGCACGACGATAAGCGATAACGATTAACGATGAAACGGTTCGACGCTTTCGTTCAGCTGATAAACGTTCCGATTACAGCCAGTACATTTACTGAACAAGGTTTCAGAATTATTACGTCCACATTACATTGTACTCAGTCGGTATTTTTGCGGGATATTCATATTGGTACAGTATTTTATGTCTAGTATGAACAACATATTGATGTCTGATGATACATGAGGGGGGAATTAATGGTTCTGAAAAAAACGCTCTTGCTATGGTCGATATATATTTTTATTTACGGTGCAGAGGCTCTACAAAAACCATGTTTAATTGCACTCACTTCTAAAATATTCGTTTGAAGGGCCGCTTCTTAGTTGTCCCGGTTGAACTCAGGTTATATATCTCTATTATTTAAATATAAAATTAATTGTATTCTCTCAACATTTTTGTAAGATTAGTTATTAAATATTGAAAGGCACAAATCTGTGTCGTTTCTTGTCAGCCAAAAGAGGGGCGACCTGGAATTTTTCCCGTTTATCAGATGACTTATTTGAATGGATCTTTGTTCTTCCTTTCCACTTTATAAATTAGAGGCACTGGAGAGCCTTGGTACTTTATACAAGAGATTTCTAAAATAATATGTGTTAAGACACGAAGTGTAATTGTTGACAAGAACGTCACTTTTTTTCGTGCCACTCAAAGGATACTGTGTAATTAAAAAACGAATTATGTTTTCTAAATAATTTTATCAAAAGTTGTATTATATGATTTCTTATAATGTAATAAATAGTTCCATAATTTATAATCGGTCATGCAGACCGCTATTACCAGATAAACAATCAATTTACATTATCTTGGCACATTTCCATATACAGCCAGTTGGTCCTAAGCTCAGTAGTCTGTGCTATGGAGACCAATATGTTAAATATATACATGCATATAATGTGTACAGTTAATGAATAGAAATTTTTTCAACCACATTTATTCTCAACTAGATTTATTCTGGACTGTTTGCATTTGTATTTTAGTGGCCACGTCCACTTACTTATGACGCCTGAATGATCATTTGATATGTACTTTGTGTAAATTTGGTGTACATTAAGCATAACGTTACCAATTTCCGACACGTGAAATTTAATGAATCATTTAATGTATTTGATAAAGAAATATTACTCTTGTTTATAGCTTTTCAGTTTCTTTATTGATCAGTGAACCGTTCTGAACAGGACTTGCTCTTGTTATAAAAGTCGTAAGGTTCAAAATGTCATTGAGCAAAATGTGAGAATAATGATGTTGCGAGACTCGGAACTAATGACGCGAGATAATGAGGCATTTACGAATGTAATGTTTTTTATGGATATTTAAAATGAATCATTGATAATTTTAGGGAATTTATTTGCTGTCTGCCTATAATGTATAAAAAAAAACGTAACATCACGCCTATAATCCCCGAAGAGGTAGAATGTAGAACATTCACCAGTTACGTTTACGTCCCACTATGGAATAGGTGGTGAGCCTATTGCCATGCATCGGGCACATGTCTAGACTCCGAGCCACTACTAGAAAATCTAAATTGGAAAATTTTAGTAGTGCCCGACCCGAGAATCGAACCCAGGACCTCCTGATCGGCAGTCGCACTTGCAACTAACACGACCAACGAGAGTAATCGTAGTATCCTGAGAGATATGAATGCTGATGAAAATAAGACATGATTTTCAATAAGTATATTAGAAATTTTGAACTAAATAAAGCAGTTCCAATTTATGGTTCTTAAACGCGTACTCATTGTCCAATTGTGAATATTCACTGCTACATAAAGGCATTATTTTGTACCTAAGCCAAGGAAATTTGTGACGAGGACGCCTACGTAGGCGACTCTAACAGACGGACCAGAACCACACTACACCAGACGACAGTCGAGTGTCAAGTCGACGTGAAATACATTTAGGTAATACAATTTTATGTTTAGAATATATTGAGCATTAATTTTCTTTGGCCGTGTTTGTGTTTTTTGCCTCGTTGATTATATCACGCGGCTTCAATAAGTTCGACTTGCCCCACCTCGTTTCGTTTAGTGATGACAGCGAACGTGACTGTGCGCGTTTTTTAATTAATTTCATGAAGATTTCTTGCTTATCTTGAACTTGGTATCGTTAGGGGTTGTTGCTATAACAAGAATCACGTTTTTGATAAAGTTACATCGGTACTCTGAATAATTTTAGAATGTGTGTGAGCTTAATGAAAATACTTTAATATAATTATACAGTAATCGTGAGCTGAAGCAATGGTTCAGTCATTTTATTACGTCATAATTTTACAGATATCATTTTACATCTGTATTTCGACGAATGTAACTGAGGAATTTAATATTTCCTTAAAGAAATTAGCGCAACGGTCAAGTCACATTTCATGCAAAAAACGTAAGGAACAGAATTCGCGATAATGAAATAAAGGATACCTATGATTATCGACTCACATTTTAAATTAAGAGAAACAAATTAGCCACATGGAATAACGCGTGGCATTTGGTAATGTGTTTTTTCTGTTTTTTATTACAAAACTGTAAAACAAAATAAAGTTATATAAACAAAGCAAAGAGCAAAATACAACAACCCAGAACTTATGCATTAAACAAAGTATTTTTCCACTACACCAAGTTGTAATAGAAAATGCACAGAAGTTTGGAAAGCAAATGCTTCCGTCCACAGTAAGCAATTCGACGTGTAAGTTGCGATACCAAACGCTAAAATTTTCCGGAATTTTCGTGCTTATCTCAGTTAGATAAGAGTAAAAATCGCTTGCCGTAGTGTCCAGTGAAATGCAAGTTAGATTTTCATGGAAACTATTTATAGAAGTGGCAGAGGCGTCTGATTCTTAGTCCAATGGACTAATGATAGCTTTCTGTGAAATTTACGGCTTGCTTTGGATATGTTAACTTACTCCTCCTTCTGAAGGCAATGGCATAATAATAAATAGAATGTTATTATAACTTTTTAGAAGCCCACATTTATATCTAAGATACATGCATACGAAACAATATATTTCATCTTGTTTATACACTAAAACTAACAATATCCTTCACCTTCAAACTCATGGCATAACTACGTACAAAGAGTAAATTTAAAATCGAACATGTTTTCACGTCTTCATGAGCACTCGTCTCCTCATGATGATACATAGCACAACTTTTGGTTATGCTTTTAACTATGCATAGAATTATTCTTGATCAAATTTTTCTCTCCTTTGGAATTGGCAATAAAGTGACTATGAAATATTTTGTTAAAAGTACACTACATAACTATATACGTACATGTAAAAATACACAATTAAAATTAAATGCATTCTTTTGGAAACACGGTAATTAAAATTCACGGCATGTTAAAAATGAAACAAATCTAAACGCCAACGTTCGAATACGTGACCCGTTTTGTAACTCTGAATCTACCTTTCATTTATCTTGATATGAAAAATTGTATTATCCCTGTAAACATAATTTTGTATCCTTAGTCAAATCTTTTACTTTGCTTTTATTGGCTGTTGTCTCTCTGTTACGAGTACATCGACTATTTCAAAGGGTACTTTAAGAGATGGTGTTCTATCGTCACATGTTTTTACGTGAAAACTAATGTATTCTGGACGTCACCTGAGTTACACAATATATTCTCGTTTTCTGTTTTAATACTATCATATTTTATTAGGTCTGATAAGTTATTCTACCCCATGATTATACATCGTGGAACTCTCACCAGACATTACCGTCCAACTAATAGCATTAAGCAAATCACTCTGTTATCCGAAATTTCAAAATAAATTAATATCGCCCATTATCCATTTATTATCCCTATCGTATCCCATTATTATAAAGTAAATCTCGCATAAGGCTGGTAATTTCCAGCCATTAACGTCGGAACTATTCCCGAATGCCGTAGAAAATTTCCGCTTAAGAACAATCTGTTTTGTTATATTTTTGAACAGCTCTCCCTCGACACAACCATCGATAAATATTAATTATAAGTAAAAAATGATATGAATATTTTACGATAACGACTGGATAGTATTTTACGTACTTTCTGAGAGTAGGCTTAGCTAATCTAAGTGGTTAGCTAAGGGGTTGACGCGGGGTAAGCAATAAGGTCAACAACATGAGGATTATCGAAACATTTAATTTAAACATTCATTGTCTTGTGGCCGCTAAATAAATAGTTGTATCGCTCGCCGGGTATTGCCCGCGCTTGTCTCAAGCACAACAAGCCTTCAGTTACATCGGAGCGGAGACAATAGTGTTGTTTGCCATTATACCCCATTGTTATCATCTCCAAGTACAGTGACATTAACACAAAACCTAAATTGTTCCGCTTACTATTCGAAGACAAAATAAGTTCCACCCCAGGAAGCCGCGTTAGATGGAGCTAAATGATCGATATCGTTGTATCCTTATCAAAATATATTTAAACCGATTATTGCCAAATTTTTTTAACAATACCTGACCTGACGCACTTCTACATTTATGACACGCAGGTTTCGAAGACTTATGTGTCCCCAATCAACCAATATCTAATCTATTTGGGCAAGGTTGCTCCTTGGTCTCCCTATCTGCATCCATCAATACTGCTTGTAGGCACATTTAATTTAACTTTTTGCTGTTGTCTTTTTACAGAAAAATAAAATACTCTTAAGCCAGCATCTGCAGAATTTTAAATGTTTATTAGGACAAAATTGCAAGGCTGGTACTTTGTTACAGAAATTTTAGGTAATGCGGGTCAAGAGTAAAGAGCCGAACCACAAGAAATTAAAACTATGCCTTATTAAATATTGTTGCCGCAAATTTTCTGCAGTTGCACAAGTAACGAAAAATATCCATACAATAGCAATGCAACGTAAAGGTTGCAGGATCACATCAAACTTAAAACAAAATTAAAACTAACTAAGCGCTCTTGACTGAACTCGAACATCATATGAATATTAGAACGTCAAATTGACATTGCGTATAATAATAAAAATAGGAATTTTTTTCTTTTCGACAACAATAACAGTACAATTGTATTGTATTGTACAAGTTTATTTTTTGACTACAAATAATTGATATGAATACTTTCAATTGTTGTCGTATTCATTTTAATTGAATTAGAGTTAGACTTTATTCTTCACAATTATATACAGTATAATTGGAACAGAACAATCCCACCTATGTCGCTCCAATAGTATTTGTTAAACTTTTAGAATCAAATCAACATACAATACGATAAAAAACTTTTACAGGCCAAGTTCTAGCTGGCGCTATTTTTCAAGTTGTATTTTATTGCAAAACATATTCGATATAAAAATACGGCCTTGTTCGTCGTGTTGGTTGTAGGCGCGACTGCTAGACGAGAGGTCGTGGGGTCAAATCGCGTGTCGGCCACTGTTGAATTTTCTAACTTAGATTTCCTAATAGTGGCACGGAGTCTGGATATGTGCCCGGTGGATCGCAATAGGCTCACTACCTGTTCCATAGTGGGACGTAAATGTAACTGATAAAACGTGGGAATATACAATACTCCTTCACCTACCTCTTCGGAGATTACAGGCATTCGAGCTTCAAGGATTGAATTTAAAAAAGTTTCATATACGTAAAATCATTTGTCATCTGTCATTTGTCATCTGTCATTTGTCGCACATAAAAAGCTTCGTAATGATTTCTGTGAAACCAGTGAGGTGTGCCAAGCCGCAATCGGCCAGTATAAATATTTATAATAATATGCCAAATTCATAAAACATGTGACTAGTGCACTATTTACAGTAAATGGGTAAATAATAAAAATGAGGATGATGACGTTTATAAGTATGATTAAAAAAATTTTTTTCATCATCATCATCACTCATTTAATCCACCACTGTTGGACAATTATTTCTTAATTTAGTTCAATATGTGCACGTGTATCATTGTATGTATGATAAAATTGTAAGTTTATAATTTAAATGTTAAAGATGTACATTACGTGCGTGGTGTTAGCAAAATAGAACATAACAAAAAGTAACATAAGATTACAGATCTCTTGCTAATTCTAGCACTCAAACTTTCCAACACTCAGACATGTACCATGTAGAACTGTAGCAACATACTCGTATCTGTTACATGATGGAATCAAAACAATACCCCCTGCACGCTCACCTGCCACACGCCCGAGCTGCGAATGTTTACCACACATGAGTCTACAAGCAATGAATATGCAGGCCCCGGACTTCATTGTCACTATGCTTGACAGCCATTGTGCTGACAAGGAAATAGAATGTAGCAAACGTAGCATAACGCCGCATGACCCCAAAAGGATAGGCAGAGGAGTGTAGTGCAATCCCACGTTTCACCAGAGACGATATACGTCCCATCATGGAATAGGTGGTGAGTGTTTTGCTAAAATGGAATATGATATAAATTAAATTAGGATAGTATCCCATCACCGCGATAATTTGGTAAATCAAATTATTACTTAGTATCATGTTGACGTGCAAAAAGTGTTGTAATGAACCAATTTTGAATAAATGAAATTGGACTTTGACTTTGACTTTGACTATAAAAGTAACATACGAGATTAACATGACACATTTAAACACATGCTTATAGAATGACGATCAGTCACAACCAATAATTTTATAAAGTAGATATTTAGTTGTTAATATACTGTTAGTTGTACCTGTGTGTTTTTTTCTTGAACATTTAATATTATAATATTACATCACACCTGTATTTCCCCGAAGTGGTAGGTAGGGGAGTATTTCCACGTTTAACTTTTTGTATGCCGCATGGAAAAGACTATTATCACACAACGGACACAAATTCAAATTGGGAATATTATAAACTATTTAGACCTACTACTCATAATAAACCAACGAGGCATTCAATTGTGATTAATATTATAAAATCCACAATAATGTATATAACCGTAAAATATTTTGTCTCAAAATGAGACTGAGTTAAGCAAATAACTTTAGGCTTACATTTGTTCCAATTGCGAATAATTTACGATCAAATTAATTGTAACCTAGGCAGTGTTTATTAGTCGTTCGCTTATTAAATCATACGACAACCAGCACTTAAATTTGACGTTCGACTTGCAGTAAATCAAATAACATACACCCCGAGCCATAATTGTTTCTTTGTAGAAGAAAACTTCCTAACACAATTTTGCTTTGCACAATAGATCTAATATGAAGTTCGCAAACAGCAAAGCTACATTCAAAACTAACGTGTACAAAGGAAATCAGCACGTGTTTATTTGACTCTGGAGTTGCCGCAAATTTATTAACAAACGAAATTACCTATTACCTTGTTACCATTCGTTACAATAGAAAGTTAGCTTATAGGTACGAACACAACGATGTGCCTAAATCAATTATTACAATATGAAGTGAACACAATTCACTACACAGAGTACGTATTATGTAAGTGCCGTGCTAGAATTGGCGTAAATGGACTATTGCTAACAACTGAGTCGGATTACATAAGAAAATTCGGTAAAATTTGTTTGGTGCTGATATTTTTAAATTGAACAAAATTAAAATATTATGAAGAATTTACAATTGTACCAAATTTGACTAACTTTCACAGATAATCTTTTGTAAAGTTATTATTTAGTGAATGGGTCATGCCCAATTTTTTACATTCATTATAAGAAAGTTGAATTTTTTTACGATTTTTTAAGGTTAACAAATAACGCAAGCTGTGACCGTCGCGCCATCAGTGACGTACAAATTTCCACTATACCTAAATACCTGTACTAGCTCTGCCAGTAATTGTATACGTAATTAAATTATTTGAGTACCATTTAACTACTTTTTGCCCCCGGTTTCGCTTGCATCATCCGGAGAAATTTCGTATACAATATTTTAACGCTTATTCTACCCCATAAAGGGTAGAAATCTAAACACTAATAAAAAAACGAAAAGATAAACAAAGAAATGTACTACGTTTCCCCAGTTACGCTTACGTCCTACCATGGAATAGATGGCGGGCCTATTGCCACACATCGAGTAGTAAACTACATTATGTATTATATTACATTATGTAAACGTCACGACTATATTTTATTATAAAAATGACAATTTATTGAAACCAAAATTGTCATAATAATATTATCAATATGTTTTTCATATGAAAGAAAATTGCTGAAACTTTGTATGCTTCAATGTTTTTCTTGATTATTAGATCTTACCTGTTAAGTTCCTTTGAAAGTGAAGTCGCCAATAAAAGCAATAATTCTGTATTTCTAAGGAGCATTCATGATTTTAATATCATCTTATATTATCCTGTCGGATTTTATGTTCAAAATGTTAAGTTGAATTTATTAAAGATGAATATTGAATTGATTATTCACAAACGCATTGAGTCGAGCATTTGAGTACGTCCACTCTTGGCACTCTTAATGATGTATAGCACCGTAATCGGTCTTTAATCGAATTCAATTTGTTATTTGCAAGAACATATAGATTTATAATACACATCTTAAATGGTTTTAAGATATTCTTCATCGAGTCGAGAAAATCATAATATCAAAGTTACCGGGTAGAAATGTCATGAAAATTGTAATTTCTCAAGTTATTTTTCATAGCTAATAATATCTAGAGCACATTCCGCTATCGAATCTTATAAACCATTTAATTAAAACGATAATAGACATTATACTTTAGAAAGCATATTTCAAAAGTTCCAACTCGTAACCAACCGTAAGTCGTTGGTTTTATCATCAGAATATAAAGATAAGCGATTTCGAGTTAGAAATAATAAAATTGATACCAAAATATTAGGTAATTTGGAAAAGCAGCCTAAAGACAGCACAAGATAACGGTAGAAGTAAATTGGACTTCTGGGGCGTATTTTTACATTCGACTTTGTTACCTAACTAAAACATGAATGCAAGTTTCAAACAAATCGAAACTAACTACATTGAATTCATCCCCTTTGAATCCACAGGCATCATTGTCTTAACTAAGTCAATCGTAACCAATCGTTTACCTAATCAGTATTGGACTAAGTCCTAAAACTCCCGCTCGCAGTCTAATTTTATTAAATTCTAAAGTAACTAATTTCGCAGAGGGACATATTTCACAAAAGTTCAGCAATTACAAAAGTTTAAAGTTTTTTTCCGCCGATAACGTTGCAAAACAGCCGCGCTTCATCATTTTTATGGTACAAAAGACTCCTTTGTTCCGCTCCCAACGTTGCGTAGTGAAAACTTAGATGCGCCCATTAGCACATAAATAGTTTTTCGTACATCTAAATGATTAATAGCGGCTGAACAATATTGATCTATCAGCTTCAGTGGCATCTTGACACTTCGTTTTTCATTCCCGTGCTCTTCGAGAGTCATTAGGGAGTCTAAATAGAGTTTTTTTTAAGTCTTAATTTTTTTATTATATTGCATTGGTTTTGGTGTGACGATACTAATTATAAAAATAAGATTCTGTGACATCGTATTGAATTATAAATCTGTCTGTTTAAATTGCATTGCTTTTATTGCGACCCTTTTTATCGTTCCATTGTTGGAACACGGTTCTTCTCTCAGAATATGAGGGTTAAATCTGCAGTATTCCACGCTGACCTAGCTAATCATACCGATATCAACCTGTAGAGCCGATGATATGGGATAGTAAACTGATATGAACACTACCAGCAATTCATGACCTTCTGTAATTTGTTTGACAAGAGGTAAGACCTTACTGTGTACGAAGGCTCAAACTGGAGGTCAACAGGTAAAAATAATGTATAAGTAACAATAATAATTTAAACAACATTCCTAATCTACGCTATGGTATACGAATCGGCACATTTCGCGCAGTTGACGCGGGAGTTGGCCTAGAGCCAAACTTGGCTAGTTTTTACGAGACTAAAATAATAAACCGTCATCCGTATAAGAAACAGTTGGTGGAAGCAATGAGAGCATTTTTGAAAAAGTTTTAAAAATACTATCCTTTATTTTTGCAAAGAAAAATTCAACTGTGACTCGGCGGAATGATGTATTTTTTTTTGCTAAAGTGTTGGTGTTTGTTGCAGAAAGTTACGGTTTGGGGACTGTACTGTCACGTTCCGGCGGGACACGGGATGTACGAGGCGCCCCACTGTCGTTCAGGATACCATGTCGACACTTGCTAAAGTTTCCGAGTATGTTAATAACATTAAAGTCAAGTGATTATTAATTTGTGATGATTGGCCACAATATAAAAATCATGACTGTATGTATACATTAAAATGATTGTTAGATTTCACATAATTATAAAGTGGAAATTTATGACATTTATTTGAATAGAAATTGTAAAGTAAAATTGTATTAAAATTGATCTGCTTTACATGATAACTGTGTACGTAACATCACACCTATGTATAAACACATAAAAGGTACGCAGTAGTGCAGTACACTCCCACGTTTCACCAATTACGAGTACGTGTACGTTCCACTATGGAATAGGTGGTGAGCCTTTTGCCACACGGGGCACATATCCAGACTCCTAGCCACTACTGGAAAATCTAAGTTATAAAAGTCGAATAGTAATCGTTTTAAATACGTATTCAAAACATTCATGTGACTCTCAGGCATGGATGTTAAATGAATGTTAAATTCAGTGACACAGTAAATTTTAAACAGCGTTCGTAAATAAAAGTTTTTCTGTTCACAAAAGTCCAAGTCTAAGTCAAGATTTTTATTGTATAATTGTGAATGAGTTAAGACAGTTGATATATTATTAGAAATCCTATTACATACGTAGGTTGGAATTGCTTGTTTAAAAATACTCAAGACGGAAACACAGCACGCCCAGACTTTGCCATTTAAACACAGATCTCCTTACGTCGCCGCGTCGGAAGGGGATGCACCGAATGAGGTAATATATTACTTGCACTGAACGGGGAACTAAAAAATTTCCGCCATGAATCATCGCCGACGTCGGACTAGAGCGCGCCCGCGGCGTCGCTCGAGGACTTTTTTCCCTTTCAAGGTAGAAAAAGAGGGTTCTCAAGCCTGCGTTCAACATTTATATTTCGTAAATGGGGAATGGATCTGGCGAACTGAAACATACTTGGCTATGTTTTCCCGGCTCTATCTCTTCCCGGAATTATCTTGAAGTATTGCTATAATGTGCGTTTCACGTTACTTTGGATATTGAGGTAATTAATAAACAGGTAAAGATTAATTTAACAATTACCTACCTCTTTTTTCCGACCCTTGTTATCTTTCCCCAGCTGGAACACAATCTCCTCTAGGAATGAAAGAGTTAATGCCATTGTTTAACTGTTGCTCATATTTTATTATTAATCACATAGTTTCGATTTTCAACTTGATATTTTAAAATATTTTTTCTATTTATAGGTCATTTTGGTATTTTTGGTCTTTTGACTATAGCTATTTTTTCGTGTGATAAATTTCACTGAACTATTACCGAGAGAAAATTTCATTTGTAAAACGAACTTGCTATGAATCTAATGAATAATTAAACTTCGCTATCCACAGCAGATCTTAGGAAAAAAATTAGTCACAAAAATTATACACATGTTTCTTTGGTATACCTACAACTGTACTTAAAACCAATGAAATTTGGAATAGACGGCCAGTTCACAATAGCAAGGTTGAAAAGAATATTTATTAAGTTTAAAGAATTTATAATCTGCTTTAGTAGCATATTAGCAAGTGATTATTAGCAGTAAGTATTTGATAAATATATTTGAATTTCATTTTTATGACAAAAAATGACTAAACTTCTGACTGATCTGATGATAAGGGCCCCCGGCGTGGGTTGTTGGAAGGATCACTACTGGCAATTTTTAGCAGCGTTCTATATTTTGGAGGGCATGATAAGAACTCGACCCCAATTGTATTCGTAAGATAACAGCCGTTCAACCCTGTCTCGCTTAGGGCGGTTTAGATGATGACAGAGCGAACGTCAAACCTCCCCTAGTTCTGAGGGAGACGTACCCAGCAGGGAACGGTAATAAGTTGCAGCCAAAACATTTCTGGAGTTTTATTCAGCTATTACAAACAGGGGAGAACTAGCAGAGACGTTTAAAGTGCCTCTATTTTAAGTCACAACAAAAACCTTCAAATGTCTCACGAAGCGAAAAAGACTAACGTAATATTGGGAAGTACTCGTCACTCGAGACATCTTGAGAGACATGAGGCTCTTAAACATTTCGCTCTATCCTTATTCTAGATCCAGAATGCCTGAAATATTTACAGCAGCGCAAAATATACTTGAGAGCTTCGCCCGAGTTCCATGCTATAAACGGAAATAGGAATTGGTATTTTAAGACTGAAAATATTTTCTTTCTTATAATTCTTTATAATTGTCTTAACTGGGCATATTGTTTTGGCCCGTTCAATACGATAAGTAATAGATAAGTAATCGGAGTTTTACAGAACTTCTTTACAGTCAATACAGTACAGCAGATAATAAATTTTTATCTTTCGATAACAAGAGTTATTGCCCCAAAATATTCTACAACAACAATAAATTCAACGAGAATAACTTTAAATGAATGACAGTTCATAAACTACGAACTTTTGATTTGACAAATACCTCAATATATCACTTATTTGGTTCAGATATGAACGATATAAGTGGAAGAAGCGTGGCAGGTGAGTAACAATAAAGATATTTGGCACTCAATGCTCTCTGAGCGATAAGTATTCTGACGTGACGATGCAATAGTAGAAAAATAAAAAAACAAACAACAAAGTACCGTCAGACAAATGAGATAATAAGAAAGGCGTAAGCACCAAAATTGCATTGTTAACATAGGTTAAATCCAGCACAAAATTCGCCTTTCAATAATACGCGGCGTATTGAAAGCCTTTGCCTCAATTGCGCAGTACGCAAGCCGAATAAGAACAAAGCACGTCGCGGCCGGAAGACGGAGTGATCTCATTCTCTATTCCATTCGTTTCTCGCAAACTACACAAATCACTGTAGCTTTGTCGGGGCGCCAACAGATAAGGTGCAAGCGACACACTCACCGCTACTAGTATGTGATATGAGCACTTTGCGGCTTTGGAAATTGCTTATAATATTTCATTATAGCACGATGCCTCCGATATGTTTTGCTTAAAGAAATACGTTCTCAATATATGTAGTGGGAGTGGTCTACACTCCTCTGATTACCTCTTCGGGGCTTACAGGCGTGATGTTACGTTAATATATGTAGTTGTAGTAAACTTATATTTATTGCAAAACAATTTTTTGTTTAAATGTACACAAAAAGACGAAAGTAATATAGCACCAAGAAGAATGCGATTAATTTTTATACAAATTACTGGCTTCCTGGAGCATCAGCTAATAGGAAACTCCTACGATATTAACAATTACTGATGTCCGCTTATATTGTTGTTTAATAATACTCTGTTGTACAAACAATGCAATATAATAGGGATACACTATATTAACAATAATACAAAATATAACGATAAAACATTAATTATCATCCAATTTGTGTTGTAATTGACATAACTGAAGACTATAAAGTTGTGGTGTAGTGTGAAAATACTGAGTAAGGTCGACTCTCGAATGAGTAACTATGAGTAGGGAACTCGGGTTGCCTTGCTCCAAAAGTCATATTAGACAGACACGCGATTATTAATTATTTAGTACAGCGGTATTGGAATTTCCTAATTCAGATTTATGCCCGGATTTGTCTGGATTTGCACCCGGTGTATGGCAATAGACTCATCCCCTATTCCATAGTGGGATAAAAAGTAACTGGTGAAACGTGGGACTGTACTACACTCCTCTCCCTACCTCTTCAGGGATTACAGGCGTGATGTTACTTTTAACAGTGGTTTAAATATACTCGACAGACAGATTGGCAAACAATTTGCTTATCAGCCAATCCTTATTCAAGCAGTGTGGTTGACCTCGTTCTAAGCTCCCGCAGTTACGAGGAAGCCTGTAAAACGTAACAATAGTTATAACAATAGCTACGCATTTTACTTACATGTATAAGTCGTTCCCCGCGCGTTAACATGGATTTTAGTAGGACATAAATATTTCTGTTATACCAATTTTATTGCCTGAGTAATAATATGTTACGATATCCGTACAATACAAGCATTTGTAATTTCTATATACATACATATGTGCGTACTGGTACATAATGCTTCCTCTTCATTTTTGTTAAATGTCCTGTTTCTGTCCTGTTAACATGTCAGTTATTCTAACGTTTATGGAGTTATTGATTAAAGGATTATGTCTTTACGGTGCACTTTAAATATCATATTTTTTTACAGAATATCTTCATACGTGTTTTGCCTGAATGTTATCATACATATTTTGGTCTTTAACTTTTTTCCTTTTTTTTAAATTTTAAATTGTGTACATTGTATAAACTTACTTTCTACTTTCAACCATTGTTGATCTAAAATTATTGTAGCGGCGAATCTTACAAAATATCATTCTTACGTAGTGGTCTTATAAAAGCTATCTTCAGATGAAAAATGATCGGTGAAATAGTATTTTAATATTTTGGAACGATCTACAAGTTTTATTACTTTTTAGATGTTTGTATTTAGTTTACTTTATTTTTACGCAGCTAAAACTCTTCAGCCTATATAAAAGTTTGCAGTTAATTTCAAATAAAAGCTACTTACAAAAAACCGCTATCGCTAATCAATTGTAGCACGCGACTCTTTGCGTAGCACACTTTATTCAGCCGCGAAGGAACACACAAACGTCTAGATTTAAATAATCAATGACAATAAATGTTTTGTTTATGTTTTCTTAATTGTCAATTACCTGTCTTTAAAATTTTGATTTCATTTGTGAAGCATTTGAACTGAGTATTCATTGACAAGGTCGCAAACGTGCTGCTACTCCTGATGACTGAGATGGTGGCGTCTAGCATTAACGACGACTGGCTCACATAACCTTCACACTGTTATACAAATACTTTTAATAACAATAGTTTCCCGGTTAAAATGCATACTAGATATATTAGAGAAATAGATACTAAGCAGGGTGGAGACGATACTTACATATTCTATTATCTAATCATAAGTCTTTCTCTAGAGGTGACGATGCTCCGAACTACATCATGCTGTCCACTTTGAGATCGTGTGATATTTTCTATCGCGTGTTTTAGGCCCGCGATCAATAAAGTTTTATAATCGTGGTTTACTCCGTAAGGAAATTTATATTTGCGTGCGCAAGCTTATCACAGCTTGGATCCTAACACGAAATAATCCTCAAGAAAATTTAGAATTATTCCAATGGAACTTCACAAAATAGCCTGTCAGACAATTAAATAAAGGTTTGTAATTGTACAAACGAAAGTTACTTTTCTTACAATAGTAACTTTGCATAACGAAAACAGCACAAACAGTAAGTAAAGCTGCCTTTAGACTTCTTGTAAAGAAAACAAAAACTAAAATTTGTTCACTTAAGTACATTGAAATTTATAATTTTGTATAAACATACATTAGATAAATATTTGTGATCGCGGATTTAAAGGGCAAATTTTAATTCTGTGATTTATGAAAATGATTTTAGGATGTTAAAAGAGTTTTCTTTCACTGATTTTTTAAAATAGTTTAATAGTACAATATCTATTACGTATATATAATCTTATGTTGCTTTCTATTATCTATTTAAATTGAAATAAGCGAAATTTCGTTAAATATCCGATAATATAACTTACACTATGAATAAAATAACAGAATAATAGTTCAACGATACAGATGACGTCGCGTAAATATGTTAGTATAGATATATTTACGCGAGGGTTGGTAGTGACAACATAAACGAGGGTGGTTTATGGGGTAGCGGGTGTCTATGGCATTTCGCCATGGTAATGAATGTGCTCTGGTTTATAGTATGAGTTTATGGCTGACATAATTGAAAACGAAATTTCGTGATGTAAGCGTGATGTAATATTCAAGGGACGTATAATCGATGAATAAAATAAATATCTGCTAATAATTATTTGCGGTTATTAACCATAAAAAAGACAACTGTTGAGTCCCCGAATATTCCAAATCTATTCAAATGCTTTTTCCTAGTGGAAAAATGCAGAAGAATCAAAACTAAGATAGCATGCGTCATAACTTAATTATCGTGGGTTGTATTAAGTGCATGTAAGGAGCCTCGAGCCACATTAAGTCGACAATCATCGCAATGGGCCGTAACATAACGAAGATCTTTGGAACTTTAAGTTTCATGGTGACTCTTGTTACACACAATAAGTTTATTAACTACCCGTTACAACTTGATTCTTACATACATATCTTCACGCTAAGTCCCTTATGAGGTAGGTGGAGAGCACTGAGCATAAATCTTACTTTCTTTCATGTCACTTAATAGTTAAAAAAATTTCAAGGGCAACGTAAAAAAACGGAACATCTTACTTGTAATCTCCCAAGTGGTAAGCAGAGAAGTGAAGTACAACATTTCACCGGTCACTTTTATGTCCCACTGTGCATTAGATAGTGAGTATATTGCTACACGCCGAGCACACATTCAGACTCCGAGCCACTACTAGAAAATCTAAATTAGATACATCCAATAGTGCCTGACCCGAGATTGGAACCCCGGTTCTCTCTATCGGCAGTCGCGCTAGTAACCAACACGGCCAACGAAGTAGTCTTACTATCAAGTTCCTTAGGGATAGTTAAGTGAAAAATTACATACATACTAAAATAACCCAAAAATGTAATGCCTCTTAATTACGCTTCCAACTAGCACTTTGTCTCGCGGGGTTATTGATGTTGTGCTCCACTGGAACCTGAATTCCGAGAAACTTAGAAAAAACGATAAATCCGCTAAGTGGATCTCGGCTGTGAAATTACTATTCCATAAACAATCCAGATTTAGTAGTAACGAATGCTCCGCTGCTCCACTAGCTTAGATGTATGTAGTTGCGTTTGGTAATAGTTCTAAATATTCCTGGAATTCATAACTATGCTTACTTCTTAATCTTTCTCGCGAGTCTGCGTTTATCCTAAGGGCATCGATCATACATACGAAACGCATTTCTCTTGTTTTTAATGAAAATCAGACGAATGAGGAAGTAAAATATATATACAGCGGTTTTTTTAGGTAAAACTACGTGTTATTACAAGCATATGTATATAATATACAAACATTAAAAATCTTTCTTGACGACCAAAATTGTAAAGTATTTATTATCAAGATTAAAAGAGCATGAAAATGTGAAGTTGAATTTTTTTATTTCTACACAATGCTTCTTCAATTTGTTCTTTTCTATCACTACTTCCCCTAGCTCCCTAACGTATTATCAATATCTGTTTGGATATAATAAAATATTATCCCAAGCTATACTGCAAAACAATCGAACACGTACATTAAGATAACAATTTACTCGTTCTTCCAAGCACTCGGCAAGTTAAGTTTCTTCAACTTCACACAATTAAGCCAGCTTTCAATTTTCTTCACTGTTTTCGTTTATTGTTGCGAAGCTAAATGTTAATCATTCGTCGAACTGAATAGAACCGAAAGTTTAAGAGTCGATTGTACGATCGGTTCTAGTAAGATTTCGGATGAACTATCAGTCAGGCCGAGTCAAAATATCTTGGTGTGTTTACTTATTTTTGGATTTGTTTTAGTAATACAAAGTTGCGTCTGGTATCAAAAACAAATATGTGACAATTTGTACTCTCTACCTACCCACTAGCGACCAAGTTTCGCGAGATAATAATAAAGTACATTGAGTTATAAAAACCAGAAGAAGTCGTACATTTACACGACACCGATATGACGCGTCTATTTATCTGTAACGCTCTTAAAACCCAGCTTTCCTTAGATTCATAGAGACACCGCTTACATTGAAAATGATGACATATTGATAGAGTTCGTCAGTGTCAAGCGCAGGTCACAGCACCGACGACGTAGTTATCGCCCCAACGGTTATTGCCTTCGATCAGCCGCAACGTGAAGCGCTTTGAATCGAACGGTTTGAACGAACCTTCACAGATAGGGCTCGATAGAGAGAAGCCAATAGATCGCTATTAGGTTCAACAGATATTATGTATAAACTCCGGTGTGTAAGACTTGCAGTTTGTAGGTGCATGGAAACAACTATCATAATCTAGCTTTGGTGAGGTTTACACAATCAACGGTAATAAAATATTTTACTCAAATTATAATATTGAATATTACTATGGACTTTTATCTGGTAATCAAAAACAGTCACTGTAAAATAGAGTGTGTTCATAGGCTTTGCTACGAGTTAAAATTAAATTACTACTACTTACCTATTGAACTACCTATTAAATTAAACCAGTACAGATATTTTTTTTGAGAATCCAAATTGTTCACAATACCAAGATAAATGCGGTAAAATTACTGTATTAGTTACGAACGATAGTAATAAAGGATATAGAATACATATATTTAGATCAATTTGGATTTGGAGAATACATATATTCATCTTCACAAATTACACGGTACATTTGTAATTACAATCTTATGACAGAAACGGTAGATAGGTAACTTCCAAAAAGGTACTGTATATTATATATATTATAATATACAGTTCGGAAATCTCGTAGTGTAATTTATAGCCAATTTCTAATCTAAACTAAGCTAAAGCCCCTATTTCAGAGGAACAGGTCCCCACTCCACGACAGTTCTAAAATACACAAAAAATATTATTGCATTCCATTATACGTTATATATTCCAGTATATTAGGAGATGACCTTATTACAAAATACCAGGCCTAAATCCAGACTCCGAACTATAACCACGATTTCTAAACTAGAAAAACTTGGTAGCATCCGACTCAGGGATAGAATCGAGGCCCCCTATTTGCCGTCTAACTGTCAACAACGCGACCAACGAGGTAATCGATGGAATAGCTTGTCTTAATCTAGACACAAATCAACCGCAGTGTATTTTACAGATATCACTAGCGTGACATCACGTACCTACGTTAAGTACGGCACGTAAGCGACGTACCGTTCCTATGATTGCCAGATTACAATTCTAGATTTGATCACGTACTACTTTATGCGGGTATATAAACTCAATAGCAGACATACACGACCGCCCCTGCAGCAAGTTGTTGCGTTTGATTACTAACGAGCTAACGACCGTCTCAATATCACTTACGTTCAATGAAAACACGATTTCTCGATTCGTGTTGGTACAAATCTATAATTATTTTTAGACGTTTTTACTAAATCATTAATTTCTTTTAATCTATACTGTCTGTTCGTCATCGTCTTTTTACCGGTTCACTACTTATAGCTCCTACTGCTAATATGTTAACCAATGCTCTTAGTCTCCATATATGTTAATCAAAGAACTGGAAGTACAAGATTGTTTTGTATAATTCTCCGCCCACTTTTATAAATTGTTTGCTATCAGTGTCCACGAGAAATCCTGTAGCAATTTAACTTAGTGCAGATGTTATGTTATGTGAATGAATAAAAGATGAAAACCAAAGGCGAATTAAAGTTATAAGTGAACACGCCGAGATACAGGATAACATTATATAAACATCAAAAGCAGAGATTAGAACAAAAGCGAAACGCCTGAAACCAAATTTACTGAAAGTTCGGAACTGCCAAATCCAATTTGGACGTTTTTGTTTCAGCGTGAGGGTAAATTTAATTACAATGAACAGATAACTGTGCAAATGAAACAAGTAAACATGAGGAGTAACGTGTTGAACTAATGGGTTCGCCTTTGTAATTTTGATATGATATTCCATCTACATTATTAACACGTCGTTTCATGTGATTTTAATTTAAATGTTATTTCAGTTAAGGCGCTAAAAATGTATTTTGTCAGGGCCAATTAGCGGGAGTGTAAGCCTACTGATGTTCCTATCATCTGTTCTAACGATTGTTGTGAGTTTTACAATTTTAGAAACAGTTTACAACCTAGAATTATTTCTCGTCAACAAGCCATTTTTAACTTCACGGAAAACACTTACATGAAATTATTAGTACAATGAGATTGAATCGTTCAAAAAATCTGAAAACTTTACTCCTGCGACAGCTATTCACAAAACAGCGATCTTTTCGTTTCGAGGCAGGTACGTATGTAGCAAACTTTTGAGAATAGAACCGTTCGTAACTGAAGCACGTATTATTTGCGAGTTGAAGCGCGATAACTTTGTTGCCACGAGGACGGAATTATAGCACGTGGCCCGCCTCGAGCTTTCAAGGATACTGTTTCTCTTATTTATATTACGCAATTCATTTTTATCATTAATTATGAATCAGGATTTGAATATATTTCTCTTATTATAACTAAAATATGTGCCGATCGGGAGATCCTGGATTCAAATCCCGTATCGGGCACTAATGGATATTCCTAATTTTGAATTTCTTGTTGTGTTCCGGAGTCTGGAAATGTGCCCGGTGTATGGCAATAGGCTCACCACCTATTCCATTGTGGGACGTAAACATAACTGGTGAAACCTGGGAGTTTACTATATTCATTTGAATACCTAAGATTACAGGCGTGATGTTACAATATATGAAATTTGTAACCACATTTAAAGCAAAACCAGTCTGTCATAATGGATTTATACATTTTTGTCTTCTATCCATGTTTCTGTAGTGATACTAAACACGATAGAATTTCAGCAAGTGGTATCTCTTCCAGTCTTCATGTATATTATTTCTCGTAGCCAAGTTGGTGGTCATGTTTTTTTCTGCTATTCATCAGAATACAAAAAGCAGCGTTGTCTCTATTCTTACGTAATACGCAATTATGGTATGTTGTTCTTTAATTATATACATATATATTTCCTTATAAATCCATGTGGAAATTTAAGTGAAGTCATTAATAATTGGAGCACGTATTTTTGCCACGAAAGACGGTACAGCGGTACGTGGCCCGTCTTGTTCCCGCGTAGATACGGCTTCCTTCGCAATTACTTGGATTACGAAAACATATTGAATGAAGTCACTTCCTTATTTGTTAGAAGGGCTCGAATTACTGGCTCAAGTTGATGCTGTGTTGAAGTGGCATTATTATCATCAATTAATCTTATATTATTGCAGCTAATAATACATCGACGACAGGCTCTGGGTTCGATCCCCGGGTGGAGTACTGTTAGATTTTTCTAACTGGAAAGTTTTATTAGTAGTTAATAGTTCGAATTTATACCCAATGTATAACAATAAGCTCAAATTCAAATTCAAATATCATTTATTCAAAATAGGTTCATTGGAACACTTTTTGTACGTCAAAATGAAGCTACCA